>WTSP01018553.1:6969-41603 GCA_025331215.1 Actenoides lindsayi
TTTCCTTTCCTTTCCTTTCCTTTCCTTTCCTTTCCTTTCCTTTCCTTTCCTTTCCTTTCCTTTCCTTTCCTTCCTTTGTATTTTCAATCCTTCACAGCTTTGTATCGTCTATAAATAAGTGTACATCAGTTCTATCATGGCTGTCATTAATGGAAACATTAAAGGATTGTGGACCCAGGATATACTGAAGACTGCAACATTTAAAACCAAGATTTAGTCTGTCTCCATCTCTCCTGTGTTCTCATTAAGGTTCCCTTCCCATTTTAAAAGCCTTCTGTCAAAATGAGATTTTTAGAGTCTTATAGAGATGTACGTAATACTTCTGCACTCGCCTATTAATGTTTTGATGTCTCCCTCAATGAATATTTTGTCTCTACAACATTAGTGTTTAAATCATCTCTTGCAACATGAGCAAAAAGCTCAAACAGAAGTTCAGAGATGCTTGTTGTTTCTCCTTCCTGCTCAGCAAAAACCTGTACCTGACATATTGAATAAACCTCAGTTAGGATATATGGGGTAAGTCTTTCTTTCCCGAATCATTCAGTTGCATATGAGCTGATCATTATGTTTGACATCAATCCTAAATCAGGATTTTAGTTGCTGGTGTAGGCTTCTGAATGAGCATAGAAAATCCTGTATTTCCAGCACATGATGGAGCTCCTGAACTAAATCTCACCCCCCCAAAAAAGAGAGAAAAATTGAATTATAGATTCCAGATTTAAGGGATTAAATAAGAACATTACTTGAACTTGAACTTCAGTGAGTTCCCAGCAGCATTTGCTGAAATCAGCATAAGAAAACAGAGCAAGTAATACTGCTGAAGACCACTGAGAGTACAAAGCACAAAGCATTCTAAATCTCAAGCCATGACCTTTCTAGGATAATGAACCTTTGATAATGCAAAGAAATTTTATTTGGCATATAATTCCCTTCCATGTGAATGATGTATCAAGAAATCAAATAATGTAGCCACAAAACAGTCAGTAACATTAATCTGCAGGATGCCAGGTGTGAATTACAGGAAAAATTACAGGGTGCACAATACAAGTAGGCTTGGGGAAGAGTATTAAGCCACAAAGATTTAAAGTTTTTAAAAAATGGATCTGTGGGCTACTGCCATTTACATCCTACTCAGCCTGGGAATTAGATCTTGATGATGTATGGTAGCTATTAAATTGTGGATAGTAGGGTTATGATCTGATCCCTACAGAGCCACTAATTGACTTGTTCCTATATTAATGGATAAATGTTGAATATAGCTGCAGAGACTAAAAAAGATCTACAGTTCTGTATATAATGGGATAAGCACAGACTCAAAGCAAATCTAGCATTCTTTCAGCCTCTTGTAGTCCCCATTCTCTGGTAACATTTCAACTACTTTACTAAATGATGACAAATGCTTGAAGCCAAAGTACGTGGAGAATGAAATTATTTTTTCAAAGTGAATTCCTCCAAAGAATCACCACTTTAAAGGTTGCTGTCAAAAGCAACAGGATTGAATTTTGCTACATACTGAACATACCGAGGGAGAAAGAGAGAAGATGTGAGAGAAATATGTGACATTTTCAGTGTGGTTTTTTCTTATTCCTGGATACATTGGGTTTGACAATTTGTAGCAGGCAATTTTGTGTTCAGCTAAAGTAGGACTGTGAATATATCAATTATCTTTATTACTTTGGTTGCCATTATCACATTGTTTTTACACATGTAGTTGTTTTGTCTGTACTTCTTTTAGGGAGTAGAGTTCAAATTTGATGTTACAAAATTATGAAAAATATTATGTGGGAAGAAAACTTAAGTGTTCATCTAATTCAACATCCTGCTCAAATCAAGGCTATTTTTGAAGTTATATTGGGTTCCTCAGGGTCTTTTCCACTCATGTCTGCTCCAAAAATTGAGATTTCATTACCTCCTTGGAAGGCTGGAGTGTGTTTCACCAACCTCATGATGAAAATTATTTTTCCTCATGTCCAGCTGAAATTCTTCATATTGCAACACGCAACTTTTTCCTCATGTTCTTTCTCTGTGTGCCACTGAAAAAGCCCTTTGTGCTTTAGTCTTTATCATTTTAATAAGTGATTTAGTCCATGTCATGGATTCATGTTTAACTTGTTGTCTACCAGGACCCTGTGTTCTTTTCTATCAAGCTTCTGCCTAGCCAGCCTGTGTTACTTCATGGGGCTGTTCCATACAATACTCCTGTTGTTTTAACTTTGCTTTTTATTCTACACTAACATTTTGGTGGAATGAAATAGGGTGGAAAACACCAAATAAACATATCTTTCAATTCTTCAAAACATGAGACTTAGTTATGGATTCTTATTGCATCTCAGTCAAACAGTACAAAAAGTGTAATATTTGTTTTCATTATCTATAGAAAAACAACATAAAAACATGCTTTTACGTTATTTTTAAGAGGGATGTAGTCTTTGTGCCAGCCCTCTGCATATGTAATATTCATACTTGAAATTACTTTCTTAGCTATACAGATGTGACAGGATTTTTTACTTTAGTGATATAACTCCATAATTGTACAAATATTTTTTTATAGAATTATAGGACTGGAAAATTGAATTGGACCCAATGTGGTATCTCAATAGTATTCATCTGACGAAAAGTTGATATATACAACCTTTACATGTCTATCACAGTTGCTTACATTACTGCTGAGTTAATCCTAATACAAGCTTCTTTATTCATGTCACAGTTATTCTTGCTTCTATAGCGTATTTCCCTTGTCAAGACTTCTTTCCTTGCCCAATCAGTTTTAGATGTTTGAAGTTTGAATGAAAATGTATAGTTTATCTGACAGAACATAGATGTCTACATTTGAATAAGCGATCTAGGCTAGACTTTGTATATAATGAAGACAAAAGGGCACTTTCAGAATAGGAATTATTCCATACTAAAGTAGATAGGTAAAATGGATAATTTCTATCCAGCATGAGTTTTTCTCTACTGCCAGTACAGAGAATTCAAAGAGCTAGCTCAGGTGGAGATGTAGAATTCCACAAATCTGAACCTCTAAACTTTCATAGATGGCCTTCATATATGCACATGTAAACAAACCAAATAAACAATCTTCCCCTCTATTCAGTTCTAATCAGAAATGTAAATTTACCTTGAACTAGTAAGTATGAAGTTCAATATAGTATTCTGAGGCATTTTACCTCATAGTTCTTATACTTTTGCTGCCATACAGGCAGCAAAATGAGTGAATCTGAGAACTCTGAAGTATTATTCCTACTTGGTAACAACACTTCAATAACAAATCCACTTAGGCACAAACCCTCCAAAGCAAAAGAAGAAAACAATCTGGAACAGTCAAATCACTGAAGAAGAAAAAAACCCAAACGCAAATATTCTGCTTTCTGGGTAAAGTCTGAAAACAAAAAGAAAGGAAGCTTTCCTTCCATGCCAACAGCCCATACTAAGACCTTGTGCAGACTGATTTGTTGCACTTCAAGGATGGAAGTAAATTCATAAAACAAATTTTAAGTATGAAATGTAGCCAAATTATCCTGAGGTTGGTATAATGCAAAATGTTTATAAATGTCTTTATAGTATTCTCTTTCCCAGTATGAATGTGAGTCTAGACATTGTTAAGATAAAATGTTAGAACTTGTATATACTGCAAATCACTTTTGTTATTCAGCTAAATTTAACAACTTTTCCTGTTCTTGTTAATTAGCCTCTGCTCAGGTTGCAGGCATCTTCATCATCTTCATCTTCATCTTCATCTTCATCTTCATCTTCATCTTCATCTTCATCTTCATCTTCACCTCCACCTCCACCTTCACCTCCACCTCCACCTTCACCTTCATCTTCGTCTTCGTTTTATGTTGCTATCTTTAGAAAGACAGACTACGTTAACTACTCTGCAACAAGATTTCATATCTTGTTTTGTTCAGAATCTCCTGATGGAAACCCCCCACTCTTGCTGTGTGAAAGGGTTGACTTTGGATTAAAGACACAACATTTAAGCTCCAAATCTATCCCTTTATGTGCAGAGTTTTGTGAAAGACAAAACACTTTGAAGGAGTAGATTAGGTTTCTTTTGAAGTTAGTGAGGGTACTAACAAATGGACTCCTTCTTCCCTTTTATATTTCTTCTGCAGAGAGCAAAGTTAATGCTATATGTTGCTGCCTTCTCTTTAATACTTCTAGATATCACCTTCTGAGACAATTTTAAGTCACAACCACAGCCTAACCATTAATTTTAGCCCTGGAGTGGTTCCACAGATGTTAATTAGCCCCAGTGCTGCTCGTTAGACCTAGTGATGAACAAATCTCTAAAGGACTCTGAGAGTAAAAAGTGGCTAATTCTAGAACATCTATAACTTACGTCCTTTGCAATAAGGAAAACACTGAACCGAATACAAACCTTCTGGCTTTAGCCAGTGGCAAAATGGTTAGGTGCCACATTCCAAAAATTAGAAAATTCTGAAAATTTGTGAACTTCCGATACTGGATAGAAAATACTACAGTGGCATACTCAGTGTATGTCAGTTCTATCTCAGAGAAAAGCATTGGAAAACTTAGATAAAAACTACAAGTGAAAACTACTTCTGGAGATATAAGTAGTAAATGCTGTATTCTTCAGTCTTATTACACATTTTCCAATACTACCGTTTTTGTCCCGCAGCTTTGGACAATGACCCAGTGTTAGGCATCTGTGAGCACAGTGTTTTAGATTTCCAGATGTCCAGAAAGACCAGTGCTACTATGCATGCACAGTGACACAAGCCTAAGACACATTAAACTCCTGCATACGCAACAAAGAGGCATTCCAGCTTATCTGGCAGATAGATCATGTTGGATCTGCCACCACTCTGAGAGGTGCTCGACAGATGCAGTCCAACTTCCCTTTCACAACTTTATGAAGCATATCAAGCAGGTACAGCAAGAGAGAAGGGCTGCACAAATCAATTCTGTCTGTCCACCTTCCCCATTTGAAAATCAGTTCTTTAACAGTGATTGTCCCTCTGCTGTGCTCAGTTCTTCTCAAGCTGTAGTGTGATTCAAAATTAGCCACTCTGTATGGAAATGGCAGGGTGATAGTCTTAGAACAGAGGAGCCAGGCTGATCATTCCACACAACAGAAATCAAATCACTGAAAAGAATAAGCAGCTCTAGTAACCAAAGCAAATAGGTTGCTGGTGTTCCTTTTTCTACTTTTAATACCAAATTCAATGATTATCAAAGGACTGTTTTCATTAAAGATAGAGGCATGCTTTGAGAGAATTTTTTAATGTTCAAATTAAGAAATTTTACTTTTACCTCCCTGACAGCCAATGTTTTTTTCAGATTCATTTAAATGTTACTTGCAGAAAGACGTAGTATAATCTGTCTATCCTCCAGCTCCTTGGTATCATTGTACTACCTGAATCTAAACCTGTAGACAAGAAAACTCAAATACTGTATTTATACAGAAAACAAATAGATGTACTTTTTATTAAAATGGGATTAACTGAGATTTTTATTCAATCCCTGCTCTCCCAAAGAAACTTCCCAAAGAGTGACAATCCACATACACTTCTGAAACTGTGGGATAGAAATGGATCTTCTTTTGGACTGGTAGAAGCGAGACGAAGTGTGGCAAAGAAGGCTACTGGTATCCTGGGTTTCATTAGGAGGAACACTGCCAGCAAACTGAGGGAGGTAATCCTTCCCCTCTTCTCAGCACAGTTGAGTCCACACCTGGAGTACTGTGTCTAGTCCTCGACTACCCAATACAAGGGAGATACGGAGCTACTGAAGAGTACAGTAAAGGTCCACCTCGATGATGAAGGGACTGGAGCATCTCTCCTATGAGGAAAAGCTGAGACAGATGATACTGTTCAGCCTGGAGAAGGCTCAGAGTAGATCTTATCAATGTGTACAAATAGCTGAAGGGAAGATGTAAAGAAGACAGAGACAAGCTCTTTTCAGAGGTGCTCAGTGACAGGACCAGAGGTAATAGGCACAAGCTGAAACACTGAAGTTTTCCTCTGAACATCAGGAAAGAGTTTTTTACTGTGAGGGTGAGAGAGTGCTGTCACAGGTTGCTGAAAGAGGTTAAGGAGTTTCCATCCTTGGAGACATTGAAAAAGCTGTGTGGATGTGGTCCTGCACAACCTGGATGACACAGCTTGAGTAGGGGATGTTGGGCTAGATGACTTCCAGAGGTCCCTTCCAACCTCAACCATTCTGTGACTCTGTGACATGAAACTGTAGGGAAGTTGTCAGTTCAAATCTAACTTACATAAGACTTCCACTTGTAGTATGAAGGTGAAAGACTTAAACATTCCCCATGATTCATATATAATGGTTGTATTGAGCTTTCACTCAGATAACTTTCTTAAATGTGATCCATGTTATTGTTCAAGTTATATTTTGATTTATTTACTTTTTACTGTTAGATCAATCCAGAAATGTGAATTAATTTAAACTGAAAAAATACAGCCAACAAAAATTTAAGGATTGGTTCCAGTATACTGAGTTAAGAACTACAACACAGAATACCAATAATAAACACATTGTCTGAAGGGCACTCTGGTAAATTGCACATTGCTTAGCCTTGCCAAATACTCATACCATAGATAATGGAGTTTTCAAATCCAGACCCGTCTGTATTTGCATGTTTTTTTGGTTTTTTTTTATATTTTGGAGACAAAACAGCTGAGAAAGAACAACCCCATGTTTCAGTACACGTTGGGGGCTAATCTGCTGGAGGGCAGCTCTGGGGAAAAGGACCTGGAAGTCCTAGTGGACAACAGGATGACCATGAGCCAACAGTGTGCCCTCATGTCCAAGAAAGCCAATGTCATCCTGGGATGCTTCAGGAAGAGTGTGGCCAGCAAGTCAAGGGAGATTATCCTCCCCCTCTACTCTGTGTTGGTGAGGCCTCACCTGGAGTACTGTGTCCAGTTCTGGGGTCCCCAGTTCAAGAAGGAAAAGGAACTACTGGAGAGGGTTCAGCGCAGGGCCACTAAGATGATTAAGGGCCTGGAGCACCTACCATATGAAGAAAGGCTGAGAGAATTGGGTCTGTTTAACTTGGAGAAGAGGAGACTGAGTAGGGAACTTATCAGTGCTTATAAATATCTAAAGGATGGGTGTCAGGAAGATGGGGCTAGGCTCTTCTCAGTGGTGTCCAGTGACAAGACTAGGAGCAATGGCCATAAAAGTAATAAGATTTGACCTTGTGTTTCTGAAAAAAAAAAAAAAAAAAGAAATAAAAATGCAATCCTAATGGATTAGGTATTTTCTTTAAATTTCAACTCCTGAATGTACCAGATTAGGGACTCAATGAACTATTCTCATGTATATGCAAGGTATGGAACAATTAGTTTAATAAGTCACATAGACTATTATTTTATACAGACTGCCTAAAACCACCACCCTAAACCCCCACTGAACAGATACTTTTTTTTCAAAAAAAAGCCCTTTAAAACTGGTGATTAATCTGAACTTTTGAGTATGGAATACATAGTCTGATGATTTTTAATGATAATGACATTTGTAAAATGTCTCATTTTCAATGAATCAGGATTTTCCTATGGAGGAAGAGAACATTCCATCAAATATTTTCCAGTCATCTCTGTTCTGATGTATTTCAAGTTGTTGGAATGTAAAACAAAGTAAAGTATATCTCTGGGAAATTATTTAAGTGGAAGAAAATAATCCAGTGAAACCTTTTGTAAAGAATAGATATAATTCCTACTTATGGACCAGTACTCCCTCCCCAGAGAAATAAATTCTAATATCAACATGGTGATGAAAGTATTGCTCAGCACATTTCTATTTGTTAATGATAATATCCAAGTCACTGTTTCATATTGTTTAAACAAGTTGGATCTAAATTATCAAGGACTGTATTATAAAGACTGGATGATTTAGGCAGAAAGCCTGTTGCAAAAAAAGTATGTCTCTTTGCATTCATCTCCCAAATGAATTCCACTATTCACACTTGTATCCCTAATCAGCCTTTTTCAATTTAGAGTGATACAACTGTCCTGCTTCAGGTAAGGAGAACTCTGCACAGCCCTTAGCAACTCACACAGATATAAAGGTGTTGAGTCCACATGGTTGAGCTGGGCATAGGATCAAAACATCTCCTCTTTTGCTTTGCAAAGGTAGAGTTTGACAGTACAGATTTGCTGCTGAAAGGTATTATGTGTTTGTTAATGCTGGGCCAGTTCACTTTCCTGAAATGGGAGCTCTGTTGTGAAGTCCCTTCTGTAGGAAAATGTTAACTTGCTCCTTAGGCTACTTTCCAGAAATGGCGTCAAAAAGACCTAAGTTGGATGACTTCTGCTTTTATTAATGACACCTTGAAAAAGACCGGAAAGCTTGAAGAAAGGTCAGTGATGAAAGAAAAATGTGAAATAGAGTTATGAAGGAAAAATTTCTACTAACCAAATGTGACCATCAATCATCAGCTCTTACTTTTATGCATTCAAGCATGTTGTTTTCTGCACTTTTAAATGCTATTCTACATATGTAAAATTTCTTCCAGGCAACATGTGACCGTAAAAAGAACAGGTTTTAATTTCTAAGGGTATATAATGGAAAATTTATATTGGCTCAAGACTTTGCAGAACCCAGAGCAATCAGATTATTTGTTGCAGGTGTTCTTGGTGAGCAAAGTTTCTCCACTGATAAGCTATGAGTTAAAAGGTTTAAAAATAAACAGAATGTTATTGAGGAAATACAGTAAAACATCAACTTGGGAAAACCAAATAAAATACCAGGAGGTATGATTACCACTGCCAGCATATTTTGCCAACATTCCCAGACGCAGTCATTTTGCTGCTCTACCTGTGAGGCTGATGGGGTGTTAGCTCCTGTCTTTCTTCACTTTGTTTTTTACTCTCTCTTCATTGTGCAGTCAAATTTATCAGTAACCTACACGTGTATTTGTATGTTTGGGGATGAACAGTTCTATTGTTGTAACTAGTTGAAGCAGTCTCTTCCCAGAGGGAGGCCTCCATATATGCCAGTTCAGCTCTTCTTGTGTCCCGGATTTCACTGGGCAGGCCATACTCCTTCATTGTGTCAGCTCCCATCCGTAAAATACAAATTATAATAACACTCACTTCTTCATACTTTTTGTCTATATTAGTTACAAATACTGGATGGGGATGATGTATGGTTCTACCTGTGCAATGTTATAAAGCTTAGTTCAGTGGGGGTGCATAAACACTACTGCAGTAGAGAAACTCTTCCTTGCAGTCCTTTCTGTAGCTCTCAGCCCTCCAGTAGCAAGTTTAATATCTTCTGTTATTTTCTTGCCAGGATTCAGGCTCAGGATACTGTATTTCTATTGTGGCTGTTTATGATGCCACACATGTTCATATTATGAGTTGACTAATGCTTTCCCTGTGCTGATAGGATAGACATCACAATCTACTGCCATGGACTGATCTCTGAATCGAAGACTTATGGTGACAGCGAAATTGAGACTTCTTTCCCATCAAATTTTCAATGTGCATTATTGCATTATTATTCTTAAGAGCATTTTATGGGAAGCAGGCAAAAATTCATCTATTTATCTGGAAATAACCATTTATGATACTCACTTTTTTATCTGGGCAATTTGCCTTTCTGTTTTCAACAGGAAGTTGTTTAACTTGCTCTTCTCTGCTACCCAAAGCTCTTATTTTATTTTCTTACATTTCATGCAGTGCTAAGGAGACAGCCCATCTCCTACACTTAACAGAAAACACAGACCACAATCATCAGAGAAGGTTTATCACTGAAGTTGCGGCAGATCTGGAATTACTGGGGTGTCATTGGTCAGTGTACCTTAGAGTGTCTGTGAGAAACCAGCTGAAATAATGTGAAAATTATGAATTTAAACACTCCCAATTAGTCTGTTAAGCTGTGTGTTTTATAGGCTTATGTGTGCATCAATACAGGATTTAAAAAAAAAAAAAAAAGGGGGAAAGAGATTTCTCTTCATTAATTAATGAACACTGATTGAAAAGTTCCATCTTAAAAAACAGTCAATTACCTTTGACTACACTAAATGAAATGATGTTAATATTAATACTTTCTCTTCTTCATTTATTGATGTCGCTATACTGCTAGCCTTAAAGATTCAGGCATTTATAAGCATATCCCTGTAGATAGAGCTGCAAATCTCTCTGGACTTTAGCCAGCTAGCTGAAATTTCTAATCTAAACAAAAATACAAGCAAACAAAAAATATGATTTGTTTACACAGTTGTCTGAAAAAGTTGTGTTTAGAGAAGTGAAAATAAACCGTGTCCTTTTCTAAAACAGGGTGAATCTAAAGCAGTCCCAGTGAAATTCTTCTTTTTTGCCTCAGAACTCAGAAAAAAGATTCTTTTTTTCCAATAAGCAGGTACAGTGTGGGAAGAGGCAATCATCTAAAAGGCTGAGAGAACAAGTTGTGCTCTGTCATACGGTTAGTCTTATGAAATTGATGGTATGGTGTCTTTGGAGCATTTCTATGGACTAAGATATCCTTTGTTTTTGCAGCACTGACAATTATTTTTGGTTATATTTAACTGTTCAAATTAAGCTGGATAAAACCCTGAAGAAGTCAATAGTTCAGCAAGGAATTCCCCTGCTTATTTCCAGAACTGACTTTTCTTTACCAGAGCATCTAATGTGAGAATTGTCTAAGTAGCACAGCTTTGATAGTCTGTTGATGATTTTTGACTTGGCAAAAGCTGTATTTAAATATACTGTCCTCATGTATCTCCTATGTATATATTCTCATTCTGTAGATTAAGTAAAAACATGAGTCAGTGGAAATTCTGAAGGTTAGTTTTTATTCTTATTGAACTTTTGCACAATTCCTCATCCATAGCTTTTAAATTACTTTCTAAGGGTAAAAGTTATCCCTCCCTTTTGTAGACGGAGATCCCGTTCAATGAAGATAGAACAACTCAACCTTAAAGTTAATACATTTTTCATTGATATTTGAACTGCACACACAAACTATGGAAGCTCAGCTGAGTAAACAGACTTTCACATCCAAAATGATGATCAGTATCTACAAACATCTGTTAAAATAAACAATTCCATATGTGATAGTATGAACAAATAATTTGGAATGGAACAATTAAACATTTTATTTAATGTGTCAGCATGAAAAAATTATTAACACCTTTATCAAGTCTTCCAAGAGGCAGGACAAAGATTGGCTATAAGTATGTATATTTTACAATAGCAAAATAAATGCTGCTTGGACACCTATTTCTTTTATGTTGTATCTTCCAACCTATTGCTGACACACATTATCTTTCGTATCAGTAACAGACATGTGCAACATTCAATTTGTGGCTATGTCATCAATCAAAACGTAAGTCCCATTCCATTTATACGAAAATACATTTCATATTTGGTCTAGATTTATAACCTTTCTTTTCCCTATATGACTCAGGACACTGTTAATTTATACAGTTCTTTGTTAGGGTGTTTCCATTAATTTATAGAATTTTACTTTCATAAGTGCATTGAAATTGCTTGTTTAAAGGAAAATGTAACTCCTGAAATAAGAGCTTGCATAAATTTCTCTGTAAGAGTAAGTGGCTCACTTTTTATTCTTCTTTTTTTCACAATTACATAAACATGTGAGTTAATTCTATGGCCCAAGGTCTTGGTAATGACCAATATACTTTAAAAAATTAATGTAAAATATAATTATGCCTGCTGACTGTCCTCAAAATTGCCTTTAGTCCATACATAAAATAGCCAAAAGTTGAATTTGTTAGAAGAGCTTTCTGCAAGGCTTTTCTTAACTTCAGATATTTCAAGTGCTTGAATGTTACTCAAAGTGCTTATCTTTTAGGAATGCTATAGTAATTCTAAAATACAGGGACAACACTGGGGAGTTCAGACATATGAAAATGTCCATATGTACTTGCCGATAGCTTACATACCATACAGTGCAAAAATTTGAAACCCTGAGTTGAAAACTCCAGGGAGGAAGAGAAGAAAAAACCCAACCAGCAAAATAGCTCAAACACTGGAAAAGTTTTGTAAAAGAGAAGGACAAAAATAGTAAAGTGGATGTGATGAAAGACAGAAAGGCAAACCAAACTGGAGTTCCTGGGATATACTTATATGGTTTACTCTGAAGCATTGTGTAGATTTTCATTTCCACTGTCCTGCCCTGGGTGTCATCAATTACTCTGTTCAAGGTGCATGTTAAATATAACAAAAATGTTCTTAGTTTGATTTGACCACTTTGCACTAACTCTGAGAGGCAGCTAATGACTGCTGATAGTGAAGGGCAATGAAACAATTAGACACTTCTATTTAAATAATTCATTTGCATTCTGAAAAATGATCTGTCATCAACTTTACAAGCTGCATCTCAATCACTTGTTCTGACTCTGCTGCACTGATTTTTTTCATTTTCTTTTGCAGCTCAAGATGAAAGTCAAGTGAAAATCGTGATTTTGTTCTCTGTGTTGCAAAATACTTCAGTGGTAGCTGATATGAGTATTGGAAACTCTGTCTGGAGAGAGAAGGACAAAAGAGGTGAGAGGGAAGAAAAGTTTTGCAGGGAGAAGGGGAGTAGAAGTAATACATTTTTTCTGGGACAACATTTATTTATGCTTAAGGACAGAAGTAGAAGAATTAATCACTCATTCAAAACCAATAGGTTCTGCTGATTCATTACTTAGAAATATCTAGTTACACTGAAATAAAAATATTAACAGATGGACTTGAATGTGTTTTCATTGCTTTCGCAAATAGCAATAACTAGGAGATACATAAAGCATATGGTTTGGAAATATTTCTTATAGGAATTTCTTCCAAATCCTTGACACTCTCATTTGAAAAACATCAACGTAAAACAGCAAATGGGGATTCCCTTTGCCCATCTGCATAGGGAACACACTTAGGACATGCAAGGAAAGTGAGTAGTAGGGGTGAATCGTGCCATGCTTCAACAAGCATCAGCCAGCCTAATGGTCCTTAGAAGACTGTTAGCACTCATGTGTGTTGGGATAGAAGCAGTTGTGGTGTGTTCAGGGATCGACTGGAGACTAGGAAAAGAAAAGGGAACATAAAAGCTGCTTAGAGGTAAGCTGAAGCTGGCTCATATGATACTGCTGCCTTCCATATGCTGTTTTCCCGGATTTTGTTGTTGTTTAATGGGGTGCACAGGACAGGCTACCAAGTACTTAAAGCTCTGAGTTAATGTGTTCTATTTTTTATTTATAGCTTGAGATGTCTGAATATTTGATACTCCTGATCCTGTGGAACCTGACAGCAGCCAGAGGTCAGCTTCTGAGTGATGACTGTGACTGTAACTTCTGTAACTATAACAGCTCTGAAAAAACTGTTGGGACATACTACTGCTGTCTCCTTGTTCTTGTTCTGCTGCCTGATAATTTTTATGTCCCATGATATATCAAGAATTAAACTGCATATTTGAGGCCATTCCAGTATGTAGTGTATTGATTGGGTAAAACGTGCAAAATTCTAGAAGGTGGAAAACTATTGCACTTGGGTTAATTATTTTTTTATGCACAAGGAATGGAACAGCTTAATTTTTTTGTTTATTTATTTTTTAAACTTCTCCTTTCTTTGTAGGGTAGTGTATAAGGTTAGCTTGTGAATCTCTTCAATTTCTATTATTCAGGAGGGTAATTGAATAAAACAACTAGAATTAATTAGAATGGGTTCTTCATGTACCAGCATATTATCTTGAACCATATTTTTTTGAGGTAGTGGAATTGTAAAGACTTCATTCAACAATTTGCTAAACATTATCTTCTTACTCAAAATTCACATGAACCTCAAAGATGTTGCAGACATTTGCCATTTTCCTCAGTTGGGGTCTTGATGTGGGGTAGGAATGAGACCTAGAAAATACTTCCAGGAAAAGAATGGTTTGTTGATTCATTTAGGTTTTTAAAATTTATTTTGTTTTTTTATTGGATAGTTTTCACTTTTCTTTAGAATCATCCTCATATTAAACAGGTGTTTTGTAGAGGAATAGTGAAACATGGGAGGAAATTATAGCATGCGACAAAGGAAAACATGGAATTGTTGAATGGCAGTGGAGACAGAAATACAATGCTGCAAAATGATCAAGAACAAAGCAAAACTTTGTAAAATTATGTCATCAATAGACCTAGCTAAAGAGTTTAATCTGTATTTTAGATCAATGGTTTTAATAACAAATTGAACAACATGTTTAATTAAACAATTGTTACAGTTAGAAGCAAATGTAAACCAGAATACCACTGGAGAAACAACATTTTGCTGAACATTAACTGATGCATAAATGACAGATGGATCTCCAGCTAGGGTCAATCAGAGCTTGTCTTACAACTGAGGTGAAGAGACATAGGTGTCTGATTCCTTGCTGCAAATAACATGTCTTCTCAGCTGAGTCTGCTTCATGTCTGACCAAACTGGACCCTGGGTGCACTGTCTGCACTAACCAGTGTTGACATGGGTTGGATACTGCTTCTTGTGCTAGACACTGCTTCTGGTGACAAGTAATTTATATTAAGTATTTTATACAGGCTCATAGGAAACTTGGGAAGTATCTAATAGGTTAAGCAACATGGTCTAATGTTTACAGCATAAACTTAACACATATGGAGCTTGAAACCACTTTATGTCTTACTTGCTGTTTAACTTTCCTCATAAAACTCTCTGTGGCTCAACATCTTCTGCTCCTCTTCTGTAAAATTCTAATAATCATTCCTGTCTTTCACATATTAGACAAATCTTTATTTTGTACAGAAAATATTACAATTACCATTAGCTGTTATTAATATTTATTCCACCAAAAAGTGCCTTTTTTTTTATCTTAAGAAGTAAACAGATCATCAGCTATCACACTACATAAACAGAGAATTGGGGGCTTGGAAGGGCAGTGTTACTCGGAGGTTGTCTGTTTATCAGAGCAACTAAAAAGCTCAACATTTTCTTTATCATGTAGCAGCCGAACTCCGAGGAGAGCTTAATGATTCTCAGAAAGTTCATTCTCTCATTTGAAAGAAAGTTCACAAATATGTCTATCTAGAAATGGATATGCTAACAAACTGTGTAATTGCAAATTATTTAGATAACGAAGCTGACTGAAGTCAGGTGCCAAAGTTAAGATGAGAGAAAAAAAATTGCATTCTGAGAGTGAATAATACTTCTGTTTAACAGTTTAAATAAATATTTTTGAATACCTTATTCTGTTTGAGAAAAAAAGTTCAGAGTCAACAGGTTTTAATACTGTATTATTCAGCTCTGGTGAACAGAATTTAATGTTTATATTTTAACTCTGGAAGGCAGCTGTTTCCTTCTAAAACAGATGTGTCTGGTTTGCCTGTCAAGTTTGCTTGCTAACACATGATTTTTAGTAAATCTGGTGGTCTATTATATTAAAAAAATTTTACCTTCCGATTCTCTTTTTCATGGCTGTCATTCCACAGTATGTTCATTATTCACAGTGTAAGGATAGAAGACTTATGATTAGCACTGTTACAACTTTTGTAGGTTATATGAGAAAACTCCACCAAATCTAGGTAACAGCTTTTGCCACCATCATACAACGTACACAGGGCTTAGATATTTGGACTCAAATTAAACTCATAATAAGCCATTGTATTCTGATAGTTCAACTATTGTCAAAATATTCTATGCTGAAATACTAGAATTTACTAAATCTGAGTAAAGCTAGGTTGTCTGTTTCTCTAGATGAAAAGTTCTTATTGCTTAGGAATAGGAAGTAGGACCCATAGTATCAGTGGCTGAATTTGCATTTAGTTAGTACTATCAAGAAACAGTCAAGACTAGGACCTTCATCTTCTATTATCTCTGGCATTGTTGTCTTACAGCACTGCGTATGCCAGGTCTGGCTTTCCAGAGATGAAACATCTGAGATAAACTGATGAGCTATCTACCAAACAGGTTAAAGGGTTTAATTGTGTGATGAAATCTGCAGTACAATACTATAAGACCTCTCAGCTCACACACAATAGCTCCACAAATTAATCTCCTATCAATGTGATTCAGATTTAGTGTACAGTTGTTTTGGAGTGTATGCACTGATTACATAGATCCAACCAAGATTAAAAAGAAATCTAATCCATTCTCTCATTTAATTCCCATATTTTCACTATATTCAACCATGAGTAGACCTTACGATTTGTGTCACTTTTCATCTACATAGATTACAAACATGTAATTCTTATTACATCAACTAATATTACAATTTCTGCTTTTGTTATTTTTTAAAAAAGACATTATCATGAACAGTAGTAGATTCGATATTTAGAACTGAACACTTTTTTTTTTGTTGGGAGACTTTATGACTGGTTTCCTTTTTAATCTTATCTAAGACATAATTTAAATATTTTTGACTCAAATTTTAAGTCATCTTGGGAAAAAAAAAAAAAAAGATAATGACCAGGACATATGTGTTTTGATATTTTATTTCCAAAGTTCTGCCACATTTGATCATATGCTTCTCTTGTTAGTGCTTTCTGAGTTAGACATGAGCTTGAATCACGAATGTGAGCACTCTACAATATTCAGATGTTTGAGATTAGGTCAAATCTATGCCCGTTAATTAATGCCAAGAGTGGGGATGGTTTTACTTTGCTATGCTGAAATTTCTTGTCATAAGCTTTCCCCTGTTGTCTTTCTAGAATCTGCCGAACATTAAACAGCAGAAGGGAGCCAAGTAGAAGAAACAGAGACAAGCCATCCAGGTCCGAAGAAGTTTTCCATCACACTTTAAAATTAAGTGATTCAAATGGAGTTTTAATTTACAAGTTAGATTT
Source organism: Actenoides lindsayi (assembly GCA_025331215.1). Classification (NCBI taxonomy): domain Eukaryota; kingdom Metazoa; phylum Chordata; class Aves; order Coraciiformes; family Alcedinidae; genus Actenoides; species Actenoides lindsayi. The sequence goes on from WTSP01018553.1 coordinate 23,732, forward strand.
AATAACACACTCATTGCATATTAATCGAACAGCAATGGATCATTTACTAGCCCATTTAATGAGGTGTAACAATGACTGCATATAAAATATACTAGATGTTATTATTACACTGTCCTTAAACCTCAGTAAATCTGCTTGAATAATTACTAGTGCTTCAGCAATATACAGGGGCTAATGCACCTCTACAGAAATTCGTTGGTGTGATTGATAGAAACAGGTACCAAGTAACTACCAAGAACCCATGTTCTTGTCCTTCTACATATCTACTGAGACCATCATAAGGTTACTCTGAGGTGCAATATGAAAAGTGTGTCCAGCAGGTCAAGGGAGGTTCTCCCTTCTACTCTGCCCAAGTGAGACCACATCTGGAGTACTACATACAGTTTTGGGCTCCTCAGGTCAAGAGAGACAGGGAAATATTAGAGAGAGTCCAACAGAGGGTTATGAGGATGATTAAGGGACTGGAACTTCTCTCTTAGGAGGAAAGGCTGAGAGCCATGGGGCTGTTTAGGCTGGAGAAGACTGAGAATCTTAATGTTTACAAATATCTGAAGAGTGGGTATCAAGTAGAAGGGGCCGATCTCTTTTCAGTGATGCCCTGTGATAGGGTGAGGGGCAATGGTCACAAACTGGAACACAGGAAGTTCCACATCAACATGAGGAAAAACTTCTTCACTGTGAGAGTGACAGAGCACTGGAACAGGCTGCCCAGACAGCTTGTAGAGTCTCCTTCTCTAGAGACTTTCAAGACCCACCTGCATCTGTTCCTGTGTGGCCTGCCCTAGGTGATTGTGCTTTGATAGGCGTGTTGGACTCAACGATCTCCAGAGGTCCTTTCCAACCCCTACCATTCTATGATTCTATGATTCTACTCGTTCTTATTATTTTGAAATCTCAAGTTTTGTCAGCACCAAACAAGGCATGAAGATACCATGAACAAAAATTTAAAGGTAATTATATTAAACTTATTTGGAGTTCACTTCACAAGACTAAATATCAGATGTAATTTTAGTGTGTATTTATTTCTTCTCTTATGATTATGGGCAAGTTATTAGCAATAGCAAATGCAGTACTGTCAACATTATAAATTATATCATTCTGGAGGTGTCATGGATTCAGAATAATGCTACAAACATCATATGAAACTGGTTTGAATTATTTCTTGATTAGAGGTACCTGTAAAATGACCTCTCTTCCTTTGATTTCCACTGACTCACATCTGGACAGACAACTGACAGGGAAAATGACGTCTTGCTTGGTGGGTATTTCACACTTGGCAAGGACAAAGGACTGTCTTATGGCCATACTGTGAATACATTTTCTGTCAAGTGAAGATTTGATTTAAAAAGTCAATCTTTTACCAGATATTCCTGTCTTGAATTTGGGGTTTCTCATCTAGACCCTATTTAACAGTAACTACTGTAGTGATCAAAAGATTGCTTTATGTAAACCTCACAGCATCAAGGGTTTCCTGGTGATGCAGGAGTATTTTAGCAGTATCACTTTAGCTGACTCATTCTCAGCAAAGAAGCAATCTGGTAACTTAAGAGTTGATTCTCAGGCAGGGCTCAGAAACAGGGCAATTGGGCATAATCTAATTAAGAGCAATTGACTTACTCTCAAGACTTGAAAAGAAGTATGAAGAGAAGGACTTTTCTCATACATAGAATGGATCTCTGTAGAAAAAAGATAGGATGGAATAGACTTAAGGTGTTATCCTGCTGTTTCAGACTTTTTGTGTAATATAGCAGTTAGATTACAGTCTAGTACCCACAAAGTTTTATAAATATTTGGGTATTTCAAATAGCTGGCTTACTGTATTACTTAATTAAGGAGATGGGAAATGTTCTCGTCTTGGTTGATGAAAATAAGATTTCTTTTGTGAATTTAAGTACTAATATTTTTCCTGCTCTTTTCAATTGAACTTTTTTATTTCTAGTGAATGGACATCTTTACCTGCCTTACATAGTTAGGTGTGCTCCAGATGGTAATTTTTTTTTAATTATTAAGTGTTTCTAAATCTTGTGGCCTTAATTTTCCCAGATCATTTATTAGCAATGGGAAAGAGAAAGTAATATTCTTACCTCTGTCCTCACTTCATGAGATACTCGAAGTAAAATAAAAAAAACCTCCTGCATTTAGTTGGAATGAAGATATAACTTGCACCTTCATCAGAGGCTTTGAGGTGCTTTGAAATTATTAATATTCATGTTGAATTTGTCTTACTAGAGGAGGCTGCCCTATTTTTTCCATTTTACAGATGAGACACTGGGAGATGGGAAAGAAAAAGGGTTAAGGAGTTTCAAAGTGTTGAGAGATCAATAAGTCAGTTATGGACAAACATCTAAATATTTATTTATATGTTAATTTGTCTTCATGTTCATATCTGTATATCAGAAGATAACTTTGTTGTGCAGTGCAATTAATATCAACATACTTGTCTAAAACTTTCAGGCAAAATAAAACAAGGGATTTCCTGCCACCAGCAAACCAGGGGAGAAAATGTCAAGGAGGCCAAATTCTTGTCTAATTTATATCCTGCCCAACATCACAGAGTTCAGTGTTGCTGATTGATTAATTATTTCTATAGTTAATGGAGCTGTGCTACAGTAATGAAGGGAAAAAATATGGTCCATTGACTTTCATGGAGTGCCACTGATCATATATTAGTGCAAGCCTAGGGCCTTATCTGAAGCAAGCCGACCAGGATTTTCAAGACTATCTGTTGATTTGTTATACTTCAGTATAATTCATGTCAAAACAAAAGGCTATATAAACCAATGTCTTACCTCCAACAGTAGCTAGTGCCAGATATTCAGAGAAAGAAGCAAACCTCAGAAAAAATAGCTAAATGTTCCAAACTATTACAGGCTAGAATGGCATTTCCCTTCAGTTTCAGGTTTTACACTTGCATCTATGTTTAGGTTCATGTCTCATACATTTTTATCCAGGCTAACATAACAGTTCACGTTCATACCTTTCATCACATAAATATTCCATGTCTTTTTTCCTTTTTTTCCCCACAGAGTCAAAACAAGAACTGAGTACTTGATTGAAGCACAGAAATCCCAAATAATTTGGAAGCAACAAGATATTTTAATTAGGGGTGTCTGACCTTCTCTTAATCCTTGTGTCCCACCAGGACTGACCTTTCAATTTACAACTTTCTGTTGGCCTTTTCAGTTTGGAAAGATATTATACATGATCTACTGTCTCTCAGCTTCACAGGTAAACACTGCTTATATAAATTGTCTGAGGAAAGATTTTTTGTCTCTTTCATAGAATCATCAAGGTTGGAAAAGACCTATAAAGTCACTGAGTCCAACCATTAACCCTCTCTATGAAGTCCACCACTAAGCCATATCCCCAGGGACCATTTCTATACAGCTTTGAAACACATCCAGGGATGGTGACTTAACCACCTCCCTGGGCAGCCTGTTCCAATGCCTGACAACCCATTCAGAGAAAAACATTTTCCTATTATCCAGTTTAAACCTCCCCTGGTGCAGCTTGAGGCCATTCTCTCTTGTTCTGTCACTAGTTACTTGTGAGAAGAGATCCATGCCCACCTCTCTACAACATCCTTTCAGCTCAGCCTCCTTTTCTTCAGATGGAATAGCCCCAGTTCCCTCATCTGCTCCTCTTAAGACATGTTCTCCAGGCCCTTCACCAGCTTAGATGTTCTCGTCTGGACCTGCTCCAGCACCATAATGTCTTTCTTGTATTGAGATACCCAAAACTGAACACAATACTCAAGGTGTGGTCTCACCAATGCCAGAGCAGAGGGACAATAACCTCCCTGTTCCTGCTTGCCACCCCTTTTCTAAACAAGCCAGGATGTCGTTGTCCTTCTTGGCCACCCAAGCACACTGCTGGCTCATATTCAGCTGCTTGTCGATTATACCCCCAGGTTCTTTTCTGCCAGACAGCTTTCCAGCCACCCTTCCCCAAGCCTATAGCATTACATGGGGTTGAAGGATATCAGGTTCATCAAACAGGACCTGCCTTTCATAAACCCATGCTGACTGGACCTGATCCCCTGGTTGTCTTGTATATGGTGCATAATGGCACTCAAGATGATCTGCTCCATGATCTTCCCTGGCACCAAGGTCAGACTGACAGTCCTGTAGTTCCCTGGATCCTCCTTTCAGTCTTTCATGTAGATGGACGTCATATTTGCTACCCTCCAGTCCACTGGGACCTCCCAAGTTAGCCAGGACTTCTGGCAAATGATGGAGAGAGGTTTGGTGAACACATCCACCAACTCCTTCCATGCCCTGGGTGTAACCCATCTGGCATCGTAGACTTGTGTATGTTTAAGTGGTGTAGCAGGTCAGTGATTATTTCCTCTTGGATTGTGAAAGTCTCATTCTGCTCCCCCATCCCTTTCTTCCAGCTCAGGGGGCTGGGTTTCTAGGGAACAACTAGTTCTACTGATAAAGACTGAGGCAGAGAAGGCATTAAGCACATCAGTCTTTTCCTCATCCTTTGTCACTATGTTTCCCCCTGTATCCATCCAATAAAGGATGGAAATTCTCCCTAGTCCTTTTGTTGTTAATGTATTTATAGAAACATTTTTTATTGTCATTAACAGCAGTAGCCACATTGAGTTCTAGCTGGGCTTTGGCTCTCTGAATTTTTTCCCTGTATAGCCTCGCTACATCTTTGTAGTCTCCCTGAGAGGTCCTTTTGTTCCTGAGTTCCAGCCATTCAGCCAGGCCGGTCTTCTTGCCTGCTGGCTCATCTTTTGGCACACTGGTACAGCCTGCTCCTGCACTTCAAGACTTCCTTCTTGAAGTATGTCCAGCCTTCCTGAACTCCTTTATTCTTCAGGACTGTCTCCCAAGGAACTTTGTCAATCAGTCTCCTGAACAGGTCAAAGTCTGCCCTCTGGAAGTCCAAGATGTGTGTTTTACTGATCCCCTTCTTTATGTCCCCAAGAATTGAAAACTATCATTTCATGACCACTATGCCCAAGACAGCCTCCAAACACTACTTTCCTCACAAGTCCTGCTTTGTTCACAAGCAGCAGGTCCAGGAGGGCACCTTCCTTTATTGCGTTCCTCACCAGTTGCATCAGGAAGTTATCTTCTACACACTCCAGGAACCTTTGTGACTGTTGTCTCTCTGCTGTATTGTATTTCCAGCAGATGTTGGAAGTTGAAGTCCCCCATCAGAACAAGGGGTAGCGATCGTGAAACCTCTCCCAGCTGCTTATAGAATATTTCATCCACATCTTCATTCTAGTTGGGTGGTTTCTAACAGACTCCATCCATGATATCAGCCTTTTTGGCCTATCCCCTGATTTCTGACAGGCTTGAGCTTCCTAACCATGACTTAGTTAGCATAGCAAATGTTGACACAAAATAACAGTCCTAAAGTCATATCTTACTATGATAACACTAGAAGTCTCCTCAGTGTTGTGTCCAAAAATCTGATAATTGTTAGGCTATAAGTTAAAAAACATCTGCTGATGAGACTGGTCAGCCTTGACTCCTCTTTGAAGTCTGTTGCCTGTCTGCATCTATTGTTGTTTGTTTTGTACATTAATGGTAAAGACTTGGAAACAGGGACTGTCTAGGTACTATATTTAGCATGATGGGTCTTTAGCTCATGAGGCATATTCCCTAGTTCTATATTAAATGGAATATATAATTTAATTATACTGTTGGTTGGGTGGGATTTTTAAAAATGAAAAACACCCCAAACTTGAAAAATAGCAACCAACCAAACCCATCTGGAAGGGGTTATATTATTTGAATTTTCCCCCAACTTTTTGGGACTTATTTTTGAATCTTAGCTTGGGTTAAATGATTGTAGGGCACTTCCCTTCAGAACATACAGAGATCCTAACTCAGACAAACTGAGTTTTATCCCCAGTAGTTGCCTTTGCCTGTGCTAGACTGCTCTTGGACAATAGAACCATTTCACATATGCAGAAAAATTGAAAGTGTTACGTAAATCTGTTTGGGGGATACTTTCTGATTTCTCATTTACTGTAATACCTTTTAATTTTATATTTTTATAATAAAGATTGAGTATTTTGCAAACAGTTTCTATTATGTAGCGTTCAAGATTACTATACTTCATTTGCTTTGTACAAGTAAGGAACAATTACCACTACTAATAGTGTGGTGGTTCTATGTTGATGGCTAGCATATATTGACATTTACCTTTTAAATATGATCTAATACAAATATGATGTAATATTATCTAATTATATGTATTCATACACCAATACACCAGCAGTATATGAATCAGAACTTTCTCCAGCATTGTGATAAAAGAGTTTCAATGTCCTATTATCAGAACTGCTACCCACTACAGGAGGTGACTGGATTTGGAGTCATTAAAACCAGAAAGACAATAAGGTATTTTTTTGTGTTCACTAATCCATCTCTTCAAATTATATCCAGTGTACCCTGCAATTTACAAAATAATAATGATAACTATGATTGCATATAATATGAAAATAAGCAATAAAAACTTGGCTGCTTTATTTTGTCTGCCTTCAGTGTATAGAGAGGAGTGAATATCCTGCATGCTTTCTGCTCTGTGCAATATACCCAGGACAGAAAGGAGAAGTAAAATTAGGGCTGCAACTTCCTTGTATACACAGAGAAGAAAGATGCCTCACAGAATATCTCAAAATGAGGTCTTCTAATAAAAATAGAATGGAAAGGGTGTTTGCATAACCAAGAATATACTAGTAATTTTTGTACAACTATTGTTAGACTCCTTTGCTTCTGAGATTTTCTTGTTGGGTCCTAAGATAAACAAACTAGGTATACTGACTTCAAACTTACATGTAAATTTTCATGTTATAGTCTTGTGTCAGATGAGTGAGTGTTCTTCAAGCTGGTGGTTTTATGGACAAAAATTACTTCACATGCTAAAAGAGAAGGAATTTCATTCGTGTCAGCAATTCAGCTGGTCTCTTACTAGGCCTCTGAGATGTCAAGCACTCAACCAGCTAGAAAGGAGCAAGGCTGACAGTGCAGAAAATAAGGTGTTATGCTATGTCTGGTAACAAGTTTTGTTGTATTGATGAAAAACAACACTGTCTGCGGCCGTTCATTAACAAGGCAAATGAGCTATTCTGGTCCCCCAGATTTGCTATTGCATTTTTCTGTATCCTCAAATAGATCCTTTTATCTTTAATATGTACTTGTCACTGATGATTGACAGTTTCTTAATATCCACATCTAGTCTTGTGTTCCCCTACAGCTCAATACCTATTTTTGCTGTTCTTTTGCTTGCATTTCTCCTGATGAAATTATCTTTTAAAAATATAATAATATATTGTATAAAATGACCATAATGACTTACCTACTGTGTTGCAAAAATACAATTTAACATTCAAAATATAAGCAAGCATGATATGAGGTAGTGCAGGTATAAACTTAAATGTTCTCTATTTATCAAACCAAGGAATCTCATAGGATCAGATCTTGTCTTTAGAGGCATAAGAGGCAATGTATTAGGGATATTAAATGACTGAGTTACATTTTTAAGCATTTTGAGGGAAAATTTTTGAAAGTATTATTCATATTAACATGTTTCCATTTTCTTAAAAAAAAAAATTAATCTAATCTTATAAGTGTTTGCATGGCTATTAAAATCCCAAATGCAACACAGCACTAAGAACAAGTTTAATGTACCACTGAAATAAGCAAGGCAGCTCAAACTTATGTTTAAACACATATTGAAATATCTTGACAAAACAGGTTTTAAACAGTCTATATCCCAGAAAACAGCATTCACCTATCATTTCAATGGTATATCATATTAGCTCTAAAGAGACAGAGTAATTTTCATGCAACATTTTACAGGTTCAGACACGCTTGGATTTAAGTAACACTAAAATTGTACCTAAATGAAGAATGCTACGGACAGTTACTCCATTTTTAAAATTTTTTTTTTATGTAGTGGTCATCTGAAAGGGTATTCTTCTTATTATTTTAGTATTTTTTCTTATAAGTTCCTGTACTTTTTTGTTTCTGAAGCAGCTGTGGTATGTCTGTTCAACATATACCTTAATGATATGTAGACAAATCAAGTTAAAGTACACAGCAAGTTTATCATGACAGCTTTGACTTTTCAATGTCCATATGTACATGTGGATACTTATGTACATATTTAATAGTGGAAGAAACATGTGTGTAAGAACTGTGATCTCAGTACAGAACTCCCCAAAGGCATTTCTTTTTTTCACAGATGTTGGTTTGTCAGCATGTGTTTTCAAGTACAGGCAAACGAATAAATGCAGTTATGTACACATTGATGTGGAAGCCAGCCAAAGAAAATAATTAAAAAAAACCAGTTGCCTTTTTTTATGCTCTGTAATAATGCTTTTACAGCTACTGGTTGCTCTGCAAGTACTGAATGAAATAGAATAAGAACCACAAGATAGAAAAAATGAGAATCGGGGGTGGGGGGGTGGGGAGGGAAATGTATGGAGAAAAGATTTCATAGTAGAAATTCAGAAAATGGATGAAGTGTTAGTGAGACAAGAAAATAGAAGAATGTAATTCCAGATGTCAGAAGCAGGAAGGGAGACAGTTCTTTTGAACAATGACAACCAGATCATGTGAGAGAAAATGACAGAAGTCAGAAATGAATGAGGGAAGATCATACTACAGATCATTACTAAAGTTTTCACAATCACTGTCTCTCACTTTGTTGCTTCTTTCTATGCAATATCTGCATTACTAAGGAGAGCAGTCACCCCCAGGTGCAGTATTTGAGACATTCAATTTGCAGATCAGTTGTCTCCTATGTGTCTTCTTTTTCCCTATTAAACTATCAGTGGGATGTTCCACAGCTTAAAAGATGCAAGCCTGTTACCTAGCCTTCCTGTGTAATCCTGAGATATTCCTTAAGTCTAGGTCTAGGGAAAACTTCTTGTAAGCTTTTGGGTCTTATTACACAGCTAGATTCTCTAAAACACCTGCTCAAGTGTTGTCTATCTGCATTGTCATGCAACATTTGCAGACTTCTCAGTTGTTCCTCAGGTAGAGAATATCACATTAGTTCTTCCTGTGATTTACGACAGTGATGTGCTGGAGGTGTCTGGATGGGATTTCAGGTTCTGAGGACTAGGTGATGTCTCCTCAGTGCCCATTAGACTGCTGCCTAGTCACATGTTCCATTTGCTGTTGCAACTCCCAGCTTGAGATTTTAAACTCAGCTGACTTATGTAGTATTTATTCTGCTCAATATGCTGTACTTAAAAAATAGCTATGATTCCTCAGCAGTGATTAACATAGAGGCATTTCTGTGGATCTGGATATTAGGCTTCCTATGCCTCAGTTCCACCCTCTAAAATAAAGACAATTTTTCACTCTAGAAATAAATCAATTTCTAAAGTAACACAGATGTATTCCTGAAAGTGTATTAATTCCTTCTTTGAGCCATTCTGAAAATTACCAAAAAAACAGGGATTTCCACTGATTTTTGGGTACTATGAAAGAAAAAAAAAAAGGTAAGTCAGACTTTGCATAAAATATGGAGTATTACAGGATATTACAGGACACTACCTAACTGTTAGTTTTAAAATTTCAGCTGGGAGAATATTTTCACCATTCCCAATGACATAAATTTCCACAGACTAATAGGAGATACGCTCTGGAAGGTCAGCAGGGAATATCTGCATTAACAGAGCAATCCTTCCAGTTAGACTTTGAGACAGTAATTGGAGAGGCATGCCTGAATCACCATGGTACCCACAGAATTCATTCTCTGTTTAAACAGACTTCAACTTTCAGGCCTTAAAATTGGCAGGCTTCACCAAAGTAGATGAGCTGAATAAGATCAAGGACATATAGATACACCTTAAATAATCTTTGTGCTATCTCTTTCTCTCTCTCTCTCTCATTCTCTCCCTCAGCATTCAGGGTTCTACAGTATGATTTATTGTGGGAAAGAGGATTGGATAAATGAATACTAATGTCTGACAATGTTGTTCTCGTCATTGTAAATGGAATTTGTGGTGTTAAAACTGGTGACACTTAGCATGGCAAAAATTAAGAGTGGTGTTAATTATATTTCAATAAATTAACTTTATAGTCTTTCAAGCAGACTTCTTCTAAGGGAGGTGAACATCAGTTCCATTACATGTTGGACAAGACCATAATAAATCAAAAAAACACAGCCTCACATAGAGAGAAAGGAGAGGAGATTCTTGTATGGTTCTTTTCTCAAAGAATATCACAATGTTAGATGAAACTGTGTTAGGCAATCTTCTGGACCAGTAATGAGCAGGAAAGCTAGTAATGTCACCCATACGTTCAGACTGTCCATGGAAAATGAAAATCACCTACTGTTTTTGAAACTCTGCTGGAAAAAAGAAGGAGCTATTTAAATATGTCAGGTTTTGATGTAAATTGTGCTTTGAAAATGACTTGGTGAAAAAGAGAAATGTGGAAAGATAGTGTGCCTAAAACATTCGGAATGTGTCTAATGTGAACATGAGCCATAAGTTTTTGTTAGCTGTATGCATTTCACACCAACTTCAGTGAAGCTTGGTTAGCGAGATGTTTCTCAGGGCTGAAGAGCTCTGTCATTTATTTCACAAACTTTGGGGAAAGAAGAGTGGCAGTTCAAAGCCTGTGATTTGAGCACAACTTATTAGCTGGAGTGTGACTTTATACACTTGGAGTGTGGCTTTATTTAATTCATAAAACTCACTTGTGCTTCACTTATTCAGTCAAAAAGTTACACAAAGGCTGAAGCTGGCATATGACAGACACAATGAACTTTATGCCACAAAAGACATTTAAGAGGTAGAAATTCAGTCAAGTCAGAAAAGCTGTAATTTCTATCAGTGACTCATGCCTCAATTCTGTAATTCTTATGTGTGGGTCGCTGCAGTAGAGGACATACAATGTGTCTCCACAAGCCTCTGGATAAAGCAAGCAATGAGTTCACAAGTGAAGATGTGTCCAGTGGGTGCATGTATTTGTTTACTCCATTGTGATTTCACACTCCTTGCAATTAGCTACAAACGACTGAGCTGCTTGATACAAAGTTGTATTCTTACCCTTGCCCTGCTATTCCAAAATATCTTTCAATACATGTGTCCTTACTTGATTGAGTTTTAAGATCTTTAAGAGGAATGGAAATTTAAAGAGCTTTTCAATTCCCCTTTATTGCATTATATGTATTTTGAGTTCGGCTAAGCTTATATCTCTTTCTTTAAGTCCTTAGAATTATTTTTCCTTTCTCACTCATCAAAAGCTGTCAGCTGCTTCACATACTTCTCTCTCAGATGCATATCAAGGGCCAGCTGTGCCAATAGAAAATGTGCATGTAGCTATTAAGCAAAATAGGTCAGACATTTTTATGGACACTGAAATATCAAAAAGATATGAGAGGATGAATATTTTCTAGTCTGTCTAGAACAGAGCCTTTCTAACACCATGGCCAAGTACAGATGTGGGCAGCTTGATGTCTCTTCTATTTGCAGTGTACAGCCTATGAAAATGCTTTCTATATGGTTAAATGGGTTTGCTGAAGCTGGAAGATCAGTCAGAAAAGAGCATACTATGACTAAGACTCTAACTGCTTTTGATTGGAGGCTGAAGGAGGCTGACCAACCCGACTTCCTTCCAGCTACATATACTCGCACAGTCACTGTGTTTTTTTGTAAAATTGTATGACTCCTTCTCTCAGCACAGATTTGGTTTGATAACTGCAGTAGGCAGTAAGGAATTAATCTAGAAGCGATGAAGCTACCCTGCTTGTCCTCCTGGAATATTCTCCAGAGTCTACTCTGTGGTAGACTCAGGTATGTTGTAGGTTTGATGATCTCAAGGACCTAAAAAGAATCTTGGTTTTGCTTCTGTTAATAATCATCCATCAGTGATCTGAAGTTAAAAAATGTTTCATCTTCCCTGGTGTGACAGGACAGTATTATAATTTTTAAGGGGACACTGGCCAATATAAGCTGTATAAAAATACAATTGAATAAAAACTAGAATTCATTACACTATTTCTAGAATTGTTTTCTAAGTTCCCAAGGTGATTTTTAGTTCACTAATTTCTCTGAGGTGTCCACAGCACAAACTTAGAAAGACTACAAATATAAATAAAAATAATAGTTTATTTCCCAAAAAGTAGATTAAATGAACAGTATAAGTAAAAAGAATTGGATTATGTTTCTACCATGGTTTAAGCCTGGTAGGCAGCTCAGCAACACCCAGTCATTTGTTCACTGCCTCTGTGTTGGGATGAAGGGGAGAATAAGAAGGGTAAAAGTGAGAAAACTTGTAGGTCGAAATGAAGACGGTTTAACAGGTAAAGCAAAAGCTGCACATGCAAACAAAGCAAAACACGGAAACCATTCACCACTTCCCATTGGTGGGCAAGTGTTCAGTCATGTCTGGGAAAGCAAGGCCACATTGTATATAAGGGTGATCTGTGAAGACAAACACCATCACTCTTAATGTGTGTGACTCTCTGCACCCCTATCCCCCACCCCCCAGCTTTATATGTTGAGCATGAAGTCATATGGTATGGGATATGCCTTTGACCAGTTGGGGTCACCTGTCCCATCTGTGTCTTCTCACAGCTTCTTGTGCATTCTCAGCCTGCTTGCTGGTGAAGTGATGTGAGGAGGACAATATGCCTCTTCACTCTATGTAAGCTGTGTTCAGCAATAACTAAAACATACCTGTGTTATCAACACTGTTTCTAGGACAAATTCGAAACATAGCCCCATACCAGATACTATGAAGAAAATTAACTCTATCCCAGCTAAAACAAGCACAGATTCTAAAAAAGAACATTCATGGATGTATACAATTTATGTTACCATTATCTTTCCTTGATAATATAACCTTATTTATAACTAAAACTGAAGTTACCTGGATGGCTAGGATCCCAACCTCCCAGACACAAGTGTACAAGCTGAAGAAGAAAGCTCACTTAACTAATCTGAATTGTCCATTCCTAGCCCTACATTTCCCATCTATTTAAATTCAAAGCTTCCTTAGCATAGTTCATTTTGATATCCCATTTTTGATGACCTATTGATCTCTGGTGGAAGGAATTCCTTTTCATCTGTCAGCCTTTTTCAACCATTTGATCACAGTAATTGTCAGCCTCACCAAGGTCAAGGGCTTGCTGCTAGATAAAATCAGCATTTATATAGAATCCGTGGGAGGTCAACCATCTTCATCTCTCAATAAAGGGGAAATAAGTCACAGAGTTTATTTGTACTCCTTTTCTCTTTTCTTTTGCTAAACACTAAATGGGCCAGATTCTTATAAGCATTTGGTCATAAAAACATAGAACAGATGTCAAACACGTAGCATTATAAGAGTCGTCAGATCTGCTACGCTGTTTAAGATAATTATAAAGATAGGAAATGCTCATAGAAAAATATTAGAGCAGCCATTTCTGTTCAGTTCTGAGGTTTTGCTGCTTTTGACAGTTTCTAGTATCTGACATCCTCTATTGGTGTATAAGGCATGATTAGCTAATCTAAACCTGGAAATAAGTTCTTACTTTGGATTTAGCCTACTGTTAATATAGTGATCCTACGTTTCTTAAATAAGAATTGCTTTATAACCATTAATTATTATTAATTACATTTTGTAGTGGATCTGGCTGAGTTGCTTTTCCCCATACAGCCCTCATGCTGCAGTACTGGGAGCTGGAGGGTGTTGATAACACATCCGTATTATGACTGCCAGTGCTCACATGGCACCAAAGGCTGGGGGGGCAAGATGGGAGAGGGGATACAGCTGACCTGAGCTGACCAGTGGGATATTCCATACCATATGACGTCAGCTCAACTGTAAAGGGAGAGGGCAGGAGGAGGAGGGGGGGAGCATTCGGCTTTGTCCTCCAAGTGGCTGCTATGTGTTCTAGAGCCCTGCTTCCTGGACTCGTCCTGACATCGCCTGTGGACGGGAAGTAGAAAATAACATCTTATCTATCATAACCCACAGCTCTTTAAGTCTTATTCTCTCCCTCCGTGCCATGCTGACGGGGGTTGGGGGGAGTGATAAAAGGGCTTGGTAGGCACCTGGTGCTGTGCCGGGTTCAACCCACCACACATTTTAACTTAGAAGCACTTCTGGCTTACCTAGTGCATGTATCTATTCACCTTTACTGCACAGGGGCAAGAACAATTAATTAACTCTGCATTGTCCTTGCTACATAACTATCTAGTCTTAGCCTTAAGTATATTCAATAGTTTTTTATTAACAGACAAAAATAAAACTGAAAAGCTGTGGAAAGCTGGCAGCTGACGGATGTGATCTTCAAACTGAGCAAATTGCTAGTAGGGCAGATATTTAATTTTCTTTCCATACCTCCTGTGATCTGCAGCACTGAACTTCTGTGTATTTAGGGAACAATTTATCATATTCCTCCTGAAGTACGATACACATTGCAGAAGGAGTTTTTTTCTCTGTCAGAGAATTACTGTTATTTCACTATACAGAGACTCTCCAATAATGCTTCAGTGTGTTACAGGTAGTTCTTCAATACCTTTCCAGACAGGCAGTAGAATAGGCAGAGACAAAGCATACAATTAAATATTATGTTTCTTAAGTTCTGAACACATGAGAATAGACTTTGAAAGCAGAGATTGTATATTTAAGAGGGTAAATATAGTATCAATTTTTTAATTTCAACTTCATATTGTCATATTAGCTTTGCCTGTGTGTCCATGTGCTCACAGACAGATGGAGTGTTTACCTTTTTATTACACAATGCACTGAAAGCTCACACGGTGGTAAGTAGCTAGATGAATCGTAAGTCCTTTCTGATCTATCTTTGTTTTCCAAGAGAGATCTCTCCCTCTTATGGGGATTGATAATCTACCTTCTTTTCCCTCTTAAAAAGGTCTTTGGCTGTATTAAGTTAAATATTATTAAATTTTGACTCTTTAAGCAAAGATTTCATAATGCAAGATTATGTAAAAGTCTTTAACATAATTTGTTTTTTACACTTTCAAGTTGTGTTTACTATGTTGATTAGGAAAAAATTGCCTTAAAGCATGCTTTTTCAAGTGCAGACACAACATTAACGTGCATATAATTTACCTCAATGCAACTAACCCTTAGACTTTTTTAGGTCGCATTTATGATACATTATATGACTCAAGAGAGATCATTTTTACAGTACCTTTTATCGGTCATGTCTTAATGTAGGAGAGTAAAGCATTATCTGTAAATTATTAAAAACTTAACAGTAGGTGTCATTTATTATATTACAAAATGTTTGCTGGTTAAGCTAGTGCAGAGTCTACTTAAAGTTTCAAATTAACCTGTTGTCCACATTAAAATGCAAATTCCGTCATGAATTTTGTATATATATGGTTGTACAGATACAACTAGGAAGGAGTTTAGCTTATACTAGGTATCAAGGGAAAGCTTTCAGTCATGACAGATTCTGGAGCAATGGAAGAAGTGGCATCTGTAATGAAAAATATCAAACTGGAAATGGTTTTGAAGTACCCATTGGTGACTTCTCAGATGTTGTTATTTATTTATTTCTCAGCATCTCTGCCCAGTGAATTTCATTTTCTACCTCTCTCATTTTCATATCTCCCTAATGATATCTGCCCGCTATTGATAATTAATCCAGATAATGACACTCCTGGATATGATGCCACATCTCTGGACACTGAAGTGTGTCCAACATGCCATTAAAATCCCATTAAAGCTTTATTCACCAGTCCCAAATTAAAAATAAACACTGATGGTGCATTTGAGAGAATACTGATTGCAATGACCTTGCAATGCACCTTCTAAAAGCTGTAGCAGAAAGGACTTACATATGGCAAACTGAGATGGTATTTTTTTTTATTTTTGTTCTGGGGTAAGGAGGAGTTGTCTTTTAGCTATAGACCTTGAGCGTGCAATTGTTAATCCACTATCCAGCAAAAAATATATCATGGTCTCATACAGCATAGGGCACATCTCTTTTCCTGTAGAACTTGTTAAATACTCCTTTGTATGAGTGCAGAAAACTAGTCCCTCCTTAGTGATCAGTTTTCAGTTTTCATAACTGCAGTATGTTTCACTCTAAATTCAGCTTATTAATTTTTTCCCATAACCTGCTATCATAATGTTTTCTGTTTTCTCTTTTCCCATGATTTCCTTTTCAACTTTTCAAAATCTTTCTCTTTTTTTCAACCTTACTCTTCCAGACAGTTGATCTGAAGATGCATCTTCTTTATTACACTCCATTCTTATAGACAATCTTGTGCTTTGGTTATGACTGACTCCTGTCCTTTTTTGCATCTTCTTCTGTACCATTCCCTCCATTTCTTTTCATTCTTTAATGCTTTCTGGAATCATGTCACAATCTGACCATCTGAAAGTCTAATTTCTGATCTTTAGCATTTTTTTATCTCTTAGAAGCTGCAAAGAAAGGAGTAGCGTTTTACCTTAGGAGTTTGCTAAGGGAACATCATGAGTTACAAAAATCTGTAACTCATGTACAACCCTAAATAGCATGTGTCATGTAGATAGTTGTTTTTAAATTTGCTCAGAAACTTCGAGTGAAACAACCTGGATTATAACTCAAAGGCCATTTATTGGTGCTGTGAAACTTGGCAGAGATTTTGTTTTAGTGGGAGAGACAGTACTGAATATCAAAGTACGAATCACTAGGACAATTATGTGCATACACATAATACAGTGACAATCTTCCAGGGATATAAGGGAATTCCCAAAGAGAAATATTTGAATAGTCACAATTATACAACAAAATTCCTTGCATTTTAGGTTCATTTGTTAAATACATTTCTGACTAAAAAGTAGGTTATTATCTAAAAAAAAGAAATTTATTAATCTCCATTTTTTTTTCTCATATATTCCTTAGCAATAAAAGTGCAGTATTTCACATGGACACTGGTATGATTCATTTCACATACAGTGAGTCATGGTTTGCCTTTTAGTTCAGATTAACTCAATGTGCAAAGCACATCTTTAATTGAGGTAGTATTTTTAACTGGATAACAGGTATCTCAGCTGTAGACGTGAAAACAAAATAGGAGGAGAAAGGGGATATTAGTCAGATGTTACTTGAATGACTTTTTAGTTTGTAGGTGGAACAGCAGCAGGCTGCTAAACAATACCACCCAGACCATGACTTGATGGGCATTGTGATGGAGATACACCTCTGTTATGAAATTCGCTTCTTTCTTGCTGTATAATTTATGACTACACCAACTCTTCCAGTTCAGAAAAGGACATTTAGCCAAAGCTCTTCCCCTTCTTTCTCTTAATACACTTGTTTCTAATGTACGTGACTCTGGACTGAGATTTGGAAGGCTCTAGGACTGTGAAATTAGAAGATGGTGGGGAAACTGGAGGGAGAAAACATTAATTAATAAATTTTCTCTTTTTGCATGGATATATAATCTGAATGAAAACGTAGTCTGTTATTTTTATATATTATGTGCTTTACAAAGATTTTGTTTTTAAGCAAAAATAGAAGAAGATTTGAATATTGTTGACAGATAGAAGACATTTCTGATTTTGAGTAAGGAATGAACTTTGACCTAGGAAAGGAGAGGAACTGTATGACTATAATAATAATAGAGTAAATGTGTTCCTAGCAGCCTGCCTGTGTCATAGTCACAATACTTGTGTAGATACCAGGTGAGCACCCAGAGCAAATTTTAAACAAATTCTGAGGGGGCAGGTCCCTATTGTACAAGTATACTTCTTGGTTTAAGGAAGTGCACACATAAAAGTAATTTCTGAAAATCTGATCCATGGCTTTTATTTATTTAGTTGCTTGTCACAGTTTAGGGTCAGGGCAGCCCCTTAGACCTGTAACAGACGCTCTCTGTTAACCCCCCTCCCTCCCCAAAGGGGAAGAGAAAAGGAATAAGGGAGAGAGACTT
>WTSP01018554.1:0-72024 GCA_025331215.1 Actenoides lindsayi
CAGACACTGCCTGTGAGAACAGGCTGCTAACTTCAGAAAGTGCAGTTAGTTAGAAGAACTGAGCTGAAAAGTAAAATTACTGAGCAGAATTAGTTCTGTTCTCACTCAAACCAGGACAACTTGTAAGAAAGATATAATTTTTGTAACAGTATTCATCATTACCCAGTTTGGGAATTTATGTTCAGTCTGGTACTAGGTCTACTGTGTACCTTAGTAGCTGTGTGTCATTTCTCATAATGTAAAAGGCACCAAACAGCTTTAGTTTTTATCATGTTGAGACAGCGAGGTGCCATTTCAATGTTTTCTATATTAAAAAAATAATAAAAAAAAAAATTCTTACCTGATCAGAGTTGCACACAAAACCAGGGGATGGAATTAGCTCTATTCTCTTGAGCCTGATGGCAATCCCTTTTAATTAGAGGAAAGCCAAAGAAATTGTAAAGTAAATAGTGAAGAGAATCAACCAGATGAGGAACTGAGAAATGACTGAACTGCAACTATCAGCTATATTGGTAGGTCTAAGACCCAAGAAAAGGTGAATTTTCTTTTTGTTAACAAATGACTTCCCTCAGCACCTATCTTGCATTGAGCACCTCCTCTGAAAAAAAAAATAAAATGCTTCTTTTCTAGATTGTGAGCTTGACTCTCAGCCCAACCACCTGACAGTAGCAACAGACTACCTCATCCTCATTGATACTGCATTTGCCTTTGCTACCAGTTACCCACCCCTTCTGAGGCCGGAAAGGAAAGTGGATGTTATTTTGCATTTCAACTACAGTTCAGGTTCCCAGACAGGGGTAAGCCTTGTACAGTCTTCTTTTCTGATTTCTTGGTTTCATCAATGAGTTCCCAGAATGGCTGATCCTCTACTCATAGAAACCTTTTCCCCCAGTACCTGGGAAGTGTAAATAAGTTAACAGTTTACTGGGGTAATGTATCTTTGTTGAACAGTAAAAGTGTTATCTGAAAGTAAGAATTTAGTAAACTCAATCTGCCCATTTTTATGTGTAAATGTGTTTTAGCTGATTTGAAGGCAATCAGATGTAGAATGAATAATGCTAAATGCATTTTAAAATTGTCTAAGACTTCTCAGTGCAATCATAAATGTTCTTATGCATGGAAAACATGTCTATTCAGGACAGTACAACTATAACAATAGAAGGGTTTGATGCAGAAGACCAGATATGCAAATAAATGCAGGAAGAGTTTGTGTTTAGGAGCTTTAAATTTCTAAGGAATAAAAAGTTATCTAAAGATAGCATTTTTAATATCCAAATGTGGGATGTAGATTTTCAAAGACAAGCACGTGAACCCAGATCTATCCCACTTAACTGTAGCCTTCCAAGTCTTAGCTATATACAGAGTCTACACCTCAATTGGGTACCTGCCATAATCTGTCAGAACTTGGCCCTTACCTCACAAACATTTCCAGTGAGATTGGGGTTTGGTCAAATTCAAAGTGTTTCCCATATGTTGTGATCACAGAATCACAGAATGTTAGGGGTTGGAAGGGACCTCCGATGAGTCCAACCCCCCTGGCAGAGCAGTGATGTTTTCTTTTGTTTTGTTTTCCTATTGTGGCAACCAGCCCCTGAAAGAAGCCTCTAAATACTTTGCAAAACAGGGAATTCCTTTCCCTACAAAGGTGCCAGATGATCAGGAAACCCCAAATCTGAAGGAATGTTACATTGTTGGTGACAAGGAGAGCCCAGAAACACCTATTGTGATATTTTTCCCATTAGTAAATGACACCTTCAGAGACTACAAAGCACCCGGTAAGTTTACAGTTAACCCATCCCATTAACAGAGGCAGCGGCCACCTTCTTTCTCTTTTTTTTACTGTGCAATATCTGTTTTTCAGATCATGCTGTAAACATAGATTTGGAGTCTCTTTGCTTAGATCTGACCCATATCAAGAAGCTTAAACTATGTAATTTTTCCTGGATGGTAGAGCAGCAGCTGGGATCAGCCTTTGGCACATATGCTCCTCTTCAGATTTTTTTTTTTAATTTTTTTTTTTTTTTTTGGCTTTTCATAGGTACATTGTAGAGTTAACTGATGAAAAGTATATTCTGCTTATCCGCAGGGGCAGAAATTAGCAGGGTTATTTCCTCTCATACTTGTCATCCTTTCCTGTCAGAGAATGCTATGGGTAATCTAAGGATTTAATTGTTTAAAATAATTTCCAGGCTTACAGTTAGGCAGATAACCTTGAAAACAAAAGTGTGAATTAGCAAAGTGATGAAAATACAACACTGAGCTATGATGACAGTTTCTGTTCCCTTCAGTGAGTCCCTCTTTGAAATTTCAGAAGAGTTCTAATGGCAACATTTCTGGTCACTTCAAAACAGATGAATTCTAAGTCCTCATACCATGTCCCACAATGCCATACTACCTCTGTTGGTGCCAAAAGTCTGTTACTCCTTCTCCAGATGATAAAATTCCTAACTCATGCTATAAGCACACTTATTTTTAATGACTTTAAAGCCCCATGGTATGCTGACAATCAAAAGTTCTGTGCTTGTATACAGCACATTAAATTTAATAACAAAACAAGCACAGAAACTACTGTTCCAATTGTTTTCATTATTTTCCTTTTTTTTAAAAGAAAAAAAAAAGCAAGTAATAAAAATCCATGCAGTAGATATTGCTTTGTAGATATTCTGAATTGAGATCGTTGCACATTTGAGGTATGCAAATGGGATTTTGAAAAGGATTCAAATAGTCTAAGAGTATTTACACAGGTACACACACCATTCTACTCTGGTTCAACACAGATCAGATAACTGCAAGGTTGTTTTTTGTAGTTGCCCTTTGTAGAAAGAATTGGAGAAAAGGAGAAAGAACTAGAACAGGAACCCGTAATTAGTATCTATACTGCTCTGTGAGGGAGTTTACCTCCCCTCCTTAATTTCCAGAACCCAGGGATGTTATTGCTAACTCAGCTATTTAATATCGGGTGAACATCAGATGATGTGCAGATGCTACATGTCAACATGAATTATCAGGGAATCTAGAAAGTGGTGTTATTACATATGTAGGAGATGTATATGAAGACTTCTGTATCTGCATACTGAGGCAAGCTTGTGCTGCCTGAGTGGAACAGCTGGGAGCTGCAAGCTGAGACAAAACAGAAAAAGATAGAATGGGTCCTTGCTGGCTCCCCACAGGTGAAGTCTCAGCTGAGCAGATCTGGAAGGGCTCAACCCATGAAGTATTTTTGGGATGGCTGCTACCTTGCAGCTGAGAGCTAATGTCTATGGTGGCAGGACAGATGCTGCAGAAAGGCCCAGGAGGCTGGGGATGGATGTCTGCCCTTTGTTAGAGACAGGCAGAGATCAGTTTAATTTTTAGCACTTCAGTGCCATGACGTAGCCCAGATCTCGATTGTACAGCATCTGACTTTCTAGTTCAATGATGGTGAATGGGCAGTTTTTTCATAGCCAGCTCATCCATCAGCTTGTTCAGCAAAGGGAATTGAGAGCCTGGGCAGTAAATGAGTAAAACTGATGTATTCAAACTGTGTTACTCCTGCACTGGTTACACTATTCCACAACTGGAGTAGAAAGGGGAAATTTTACGTGTGAGACCTCTCCGACTGCTTCACTCGAACAGCATCAGTTGCTTATAACTCAGAGTACATCTATCAAACTTGGACAACTTATGAAGGTCCTAGAAAAACAATTTAGGAGATTTTTTTTTTTTTCATCATCTGCATCTATAAATTTGTTTGGATTTGTGATTCCCAGGGTAAGCCTTGGGTATTTTTTCAACAACTTACTGTGGATGTCCCTGTGAATATTTGCTCTGTGATAGCCTGCAAACAAAGTTCTGCATTAGCTTTGGATCTGGTTGCTACTATCAGATGAATTAAAATAAATAAATTTAACGAATTTGTCTTCAGATCATAAGATATGATGCATCTAATATTTCCAGAGATGAAACTTGTTGCACTACCTGTCTAATTATTTTGCCTGGATCTATGATGCATATGTTGATTATCCTGGGATGATAAAACAGGCATGAAAAGTTCTTTCAGTATTCCTGTCAAATCTTAGTGATACAGGGAATATCAATTAATTCTCACTGTTGAGGTTACATAAAGCCTGTAGTTTTTCATAGTAATAGGTAGCTCAAGAAAATTACAGTACATATTTGTGCCATCTGCTTCCAGGATATTTCCAGATAATGGCTCTGTGAAGTTTTTCAGTTTAGATAATATAATCTAGTTGTTTAGATATGTGCTCTGTATTTTTTAATAATTCTTCCCAGTAGGAAACAAGAGTTCATGTAGCAGATTGTGCTAAGGGACGTTCTAGGTTGTGCTGTGTAAAAGAATATCTGTCAGGTTGCTGAGAAGGCAGGTGTGCTTTTGGAAAGCTTGAATCACTGAAATACATGGATTTTCAGCAGCCTATTTCTGGAGGCATGAAGGGATGGTAGTGAGGAAAATCACATGATGTAGAGTCAAAGACAGAAGGCACAGAAATTGGCAATGGCTTCAGATCCATCACCCAGAAAAACCATGCTGTAGTTGTCTGCTTTGGGAGAAGGGGAGGAAAGAACAAAAGAGTAGTTGCCATTTACTTGTACCTTGGCTAGAATTGTAGTCTGCTGTGATGGCTGGGAGACAGCAGCAAGGTGGGAGCCAGGGCTGGGAGAGCAACAGCGCTGAGGGGCACTGTGCTGACAGCTCACCCCAGAGCTAGAGGAGGAGACAGGCCTCAAAAGAGGAGCTACTATACTTGTTTTGGCATTTCCAAGAGTACTCAGGACAACCACTACTCACCTCACCACCACAAACTTCTCCACTCCCTGCTGCCAACCAAATACCCCAGCACTAAAACGCCCATGGAGGGAAAATTTTGGATTGTGATCTACTGTGTGTGCATGTCTGAGAAATACCCAGACCATAATTGCTTTTTGCTAATTAACTGAGTAATTTTTTGTCCTTTAGGTGTGAAACGTAGTCCCTCAGAGATGGCAGAGGGTGATGTTGATGTTGCCAATGCCTATGGTCCATACTACATAAACAATCTGAGCTATTCGGAGGAAGATTTTGACAAACTGGTGAACCTAAGTTATTACAACGTCAAGAACAATAAAGATTTGATTCTTCAGGCCTTGCGTACTGCTGTGGAGAGGAAAAAGCAGCAAAAGAAAGAGCAACTGCTGCAAAAAACACCTGATGGGGATGGCATGTGTGTGCCTGATAGAGAGGGAATCCAGCATTTGGCTGACTGCCCAGCACTAAGGAATATGAAATAAAATATCTGTGAGTTCTGTTAATGAACAACAAAAAAAAATTGATTAGGAAGTGAAGAAAAGTCAAAGAATGCTAAGAATAGCACTATGTTTGTCATCGAAAATGCAAAAGCCCATCTGTCAGTGAAGGGAATAAACACAAAAAACCGCAGTGCTTTTCCTTAATGAATTAATATGCTTCCCTTGTTGACAGCCTCAGGACGGTGGCTAGGTGAGGCTGTGCTCCACTCACGCTTGCAGAAGTGGCCATTCAGGCCAAGGCCGAAATGTGTGGACAAGAAAGTGTCAGGAAATTTACACTGACTATGTCTGCGCTCTGCCTGTGCTATAAAAAGAGAGGATTGTTAATCCAGAAATGCAGCAGAGAACAAAATCCACTGTGTCTAAAAGAAAACTGAGAAGCCCATTTGTGAAGTAAGGAACCGTCATGTGAATGTAAATAAACATTAAACTTTATATAGAAAAAATATACAATTTTTTTTGAGTCAAAGTTACAGCAAATAAACTTTTTTCACAGACGATATATGTTAAAGCTATGCCTTTTAGGTCCTTCTTCCTCCACTAGCAAGACAATTCAGGAGAACATGCAGACATATTTCATGGCTGCTGAAAAATTGAAGAAGAAATTATATGTGCCTCAGACCTAGATGTGATCAGCCCCATGATCCTGGTACCTCTTGACTTTAGGATTACATTTAAGATCCATCTCTGCAAGGACTGACTCATGTTAATTTATTTTATTAATCTGGATTTAAATGTTACTGATACATACCAAAAGTTTAAAGCTTTCAAGTTTTTGAGACTATTGCATCTGAAAAGACACAAGAAACACAGAAAAAGCAGATCTAAAACTGTACATCTAATATCACTCACTCAAATGTGATTTTCTTAACTTGATGTAGGGTACTGCAAGTGAACTTGATAGAACATTAACTTCAACTCTGTGACACTTTGGTCAACCATAACATGGCTCCTTTAAATCATGCAGCCTGTTTTTTTGACAGAAGGAATCCTAAGTCTACATTTGTTCTTTTTCTAAATGAACTTTTATTCAATGCTATTGATCTATTTACTAGACATCTTGTATCTTCCAAGCCCATGTTTTCTACATGCTTCCCAGCTCAGCTCTGCTGTAGTAGCTTTTGTCAAGAGATCCTGTTATTGTGGGCCAAATATGGAAGCCTTACAAACCCCTTTGCCCTCAAGGCTAAGAATCTCCTCCTAGATGTTGCACAGCATTGTAATCCTTCTGATTACCGCCTAGGTCACTGAATGCCTACCTGTGGTGCACACTTAAAGAGCCCATATAGCTTCTGTATTCACCTCTCATGGAAATAAAATAGCAAAGACAGCAGTCATGCTGATGCATGCTGGATCTCATCACAGTGTGGGACAAGATGTAGCCAGAGGGCACAGCCAGACCGAGGAATTTGGAAGCACTCCTAGGTTCACATATACAGTTGGAGCTTTATTGTCTGAAGGGCAAAAATTATCCCACTGACAGCAGGAAGCATCTAGGCAGGAAGTCTGAAGACAAGCAGAATGAGGTGTGTGAGTACAAACACTTCCCGGCCCTTCCTGCAGCTTTCCAGCAGCCACGAAGAGGTCATGGAGAACAATGAACACTTTACCCCTTTTCAAAAAGCTTGAAATAATTATTCAGAATGTCTGAGATTTCTATATTCAACAAGAATACAGAAGAAAACATTAGGGCTGATCAAAGAGGTGGAACAGCTTCCACATATGGGGCAAATAGATAAGGAATCTGCAACCTAGAAAAAGGACAGAAGGAGTGAAAGGCAGAGAAGACAAAGCTATGAGATCTGGATCACCCTGTGGGAGATGAACAGGGAGTGGCTGTGCACCTCTCTTCTGTCACAAAATCTGTAGGGGATCAGACAAAACTAGCAAGCAGCAGGTTCAAAGTTAACAAAGTAAGGTAGTTCTGTACACAACATGTAATTAAATTACAGACCACTTTGACCCTGGATGTTGTTGCTGACAAATGCTTTTAAGTACAAACCCCACAACTGATGTGTTCACTGACTAATTTTTAAGGACTGAAAAATTCAAAGGCTCTGCAGCTGCCTCAGTACTGCACTGAATCATCAATTCCCAGAAGCTGAGGGGACAGTCTGAGACAGTATTGTACCTGTCCTCTTTCTGTGATGTTCTCCAGTCATTAAATACTGGATGCACCAAGGTCAAGTGGGAAAGTGGTCTCACTCCATACTGCAGTACTTAGGTTTTCCACAGCTCAGATATTTTTGCAGGTAATAAATGAACAGGAGTAGTCAGAACTCTGAAAGATGTGGTGATACAATACTAATTTAAAAAAAATTACCAAAGTAACATGGAGAAGATGTAATTAACTGGAAGGATAACTTAATTACCTATGGATTAGCCTATGGGGAAAAATAATGAATATAAGAGAAATACAAAACCAAAGTGTAAAAAGGGGATTTTAAAAAATGAGGAAGCCAGTCAGCAAGACCCTACATGAAATGGTAAAAAATCTTTAGACTCAGCATGGAAATTGCAACAAAAGAGTTGCAAAACACATCCACAGCCCTAAATAAAATGTGAAGCAAGGAACCAAGAAAAGGCAGAGTGGTTAAATGCTCAGGACTGAGTAGTGTTAAAGACTAACATCTGTTCTTTGAGGAACAGCATGAGGAGGACAGAGATGGAAAGGGCACATCTAAACCTGTTGAAGTATTGAGAAAAGAGCTAGAGCATATAGAGAAAATGTAATATTCAAGATGGAAATTAGGAGCAAGAAAGGTATGTAGCTAAAAATGTGAATAGTAGGTGTACTGGACCAGCAAAAAATGGATTTAATGATGGTAATGATTCTGCAAAGGAGCCAGTGCTGTGTGTAATACAAAAGATACGCTTCTAACATAACGCTGAAACAAAGATTCAGAAAAAAAATTCCCCTCTCCTTTTTTTTTTTTTCTATGAGAGCCCAAGCTTTTATCTTCTAAGTAGTGAGTAAGCACAGACAAACATTTATGTCAGAGAAAAAAAACCACCTCATTTTATTGATTTCTTCAATGTTTTAGTGAACATGATATGTTATTCCATTAAAATCTCTTGTAAAATCAATGGGAAAGGTGATCCAATAAACATCTAATGTCCTATCAGCCACACACAACCCAAAGCCAAATTTCAATGTTAAACTAACAATTTTCATTGTGTTTGAAATAGTTGCCTAGTGTCATAGCTAACCCTAACAGCGCTTAGTCACACATTTATTTGGCATCCAAAGACGACAACCATCATCAGAAAAACATGAAAAGCATTTGGGCGATTCTGCATTTCAGATGGGAGTTGTCAAAGGCTTCCTGGATTTCATCTCAAGCGGCTGGAATTTTAGGGTGGAAGATTGGCAGGTACAATTCACCTCCGGAGATGGATTTGTGGCCAAAAAAAACCCTAAAAATCCTCTGATTCTGAAAAAAATCAACAAAAACCCCCAAGCCAACCAAAACAAACAACCAACCCACTCACACAAAAAACCTGCAAACAAGCAAACAAACAAAAAAACACACAAAAAAAAAGAGAAAACAAAAAAAAAAGAAGAAAAAAAAAAAAAGAAGAAAAAAAAAGAACCAAACCAAAAGCCCAACCAACCGCGCCCCACACAGAGGGTATATACGGCAGGGAAACGGGCAAGGGCAGCGCTGCTGGCACCGCCCCCGGGCCGGGGCCAGGGCCGGGCCTGGGCCGGCTCTTCCTCCCCCCCCCCACCTCCCCGCTGTCCCCGGCGGTTTCGTGCGTGTCGGCGGCGGGCGGCAGAGCGGTGGCGGCGGCGGGATGTTCAGCTGGCTGGGGAAGCAGAGCGGCGGGCGGGAGCGCGGCGGCGGCGGCACCGACGTGGTGCAGACCGTGACCGGAGGTCTGCGGGACCTCTACCTCCGCAAGCTGCTGCCGCTGGAGGAGCACTACCGCTTCCATGACTTCCACTCGCCCGCCCTGGAGGAGGCCGACTTCGAGAACAAGCCCATGGTGCTGCTGGTGGGGCAGTACAGCACCGGCAAGACCACCTTCATCCGGTAAGGACACCCCCCCGACGCTGCGCAGCTCCTTCTCCCGGGGCCGCCGCCGCGCCCGGCCCCGCTGGGGAACGTCGGCCGCCGCCCGGCCCCCGCCGCCCGCTCGGTGGTTCTCGCTCACCTCCTGCCTAGGGCGGTTCTGCTGCGCGGTAAACGCCTCCTACGCGCAGCAGCGCACCCCGCGGCGAGCTCTCCCGCAGCGGGCGGCGGGGAGCGGCCACCCTGGGGAGCGACGGCTCACAGAAGCCCGGCCGGGCTGCCGGCTGCCGGCGGTCCGGGTGGCCCTCCCGAGGAGCGGGGCTTGTCTCCTGTGCTGTGCAGAGGATGGGTTCCTCTCCCGGGTCTGTTACATGCTCTGTAACCCTCCAGCCACCTTCCTGTTTAGAGAACATTATTTCAATTTTACGTTCTGCTGAGAAAGAGAAACCTCGTTGTCTACTTCCTCTTTTTTTTTTTTAAATTTTTTTTTAAAATCTCTAAACTATTCACGTTGAAACGGTATGGCGTCTCGGCCATCACAGGCCATTTACACTTATCTTCTCCCTGTACTTTTCCAACAGTAGTTTAATGCATAGATTGGATGTGAAGATTAGGGAGAAACGCAACAGTTTTGGGCGAAAAACCACATGGTATCTGCAAAGTCCTCTTTTTTCCCCTCACTCTTCTGGTCAACTGCGTTGAACAAGCAATATCAGTAATAAATAAGGCAGCTTAATGCTGCTGCTGTTGTAGCATTTTTCCTGTCTTCCTTATTGCAAAGTTTGTTAGTAAAAGATTTTGGGAAGCCAAAGTGTGCCTTGGATATTATCAGCTTGTGAATATTTTGCATATGTTTGAGTTTGTTTTCCTCTCATATGTCCCTTACAGATCAGTATAAGGTTATACAGAACTCCACAAAAGGAGTCTGAGGGGTCACTTGGATCAAATGTTGACCTACTTACCATATCTGCAGTTCATTATAGTTCTTCTGTAAAGGTTAGAAACGTTCCTCTTACAAATCCAAAGGTCACAGGTAGCCTTGCCATAACACCTTTCTCTTTTTGCAGCGCAAAAGACCTACCTCCCTCCACCTCTGTTGTCGAGCGATGTTTACCTTTTTTCACCCCAGACCTTTTTGGATGTTTACAGAGCTAATCGTGTTTCTTTTCTGGTTTTACAACTAACTAATTGGAAGCCTGAAGCTGAACTTGGTTCTTTGCAGATTATTACTGTTTACCTTCAGACACTTGAAAGTGATGTTGCTCATCCGAATGTTTTAAAAATAGAAATAAGGCTATAATTAAAAGAAGAGAAACTTAGTTTCAGGGTGCTCAAAGGTAGTCACCAGACAGCGTGTCTTTGGGGGGAGGGTGATTTGGATTCTCCTGACATTTCTCTAGCCATGCTGATTCATTTTCTTCTTTAAAATTACAGTTGCTTTGTTAGTCTGTATATATTTCCAGGTAAATGTTGTTACCCGGCTTATGGATAGGGGATGGTGAGAGCATGGGTGATGTGGAGACAGAACGGTCCCAAATATGTACATACCAGAACCTGTTCTGCCTGTCAGCTGAGTTGCTGTGTCATTTGCGATTCACTGGAAATTTTTTCCTCTCCCATAAGAGTTTGCCTCAGATGAGAACACGTGTTCTTGATTTATGAACACTCACCCCTTCTGTCCTTTACAGTTGCCCATATTTGACTGGAATGCAAGGAAGTATTGTGTTTAGAAACACCGGTAGTCTGTACAGTGCACTAGATGTATCTTTGGCACTGTTGCTTTGTGAATAACTTATCACCTTAACCATAAAATACTGAGTGATAGGGTTGACTGATTTTAATGTATAGCTTGAATGATGAAAGTAGTATCACTTATTAAAGGTATTTCCATGGTTTTTTAGCATCAGTCACTGCTGGGTGAAGATGCCCAGACAAATTTGGCAGAGATAAAGTTTTCAAAGATGTTTTCTCATGCATTTCATTAAAATGTCCGACTCAGTGGAGGAGGTGACTTCTACTGTGATGTGCACTTCTCTTCACCCACTTACCACTTTCTTCTGTCCCCATTTTTTAGGTAGATTTCAGATTGGTTTAATCCCTTACTAGGTATGGGAGAAGATAGGAATTGACTGTTGGGCCCCAGTCAGTAAAAGAACAGCTTTTATTAAGGACCACAGTCTGATCTCACTGGGATGAACATTCATTAGATCAGTGTTTGCTACAGAATAGATAATAATGGGCTCAATCAGCATGAGAAAATGCTCCATTCAAGGTGGGCAGCCTCTTAGACAATAGTGTCACAGTGACTGTTACTCAAAATCCAATTTAGAGGAAAAAAAGAAAAGCAAAAAAAGAGAGGTGCTTGTATGCTGAAGGCAAGACTTGGAAGAAGACGCGGGAAAAATGTAGTGTTTGAGTCAGCCACAAATAAACTTCCCAGCTGGTAGGCTGAATTTCCCATGGAGAAATGTCGTACGCTCTCAAGATTGTTATAATTGTGTAGGCTGGTTTTTTTCCATTCTAGCCTTGTAACAAGAAAACATTATTTTACATCGTAGTTAACTGGAACATCTCTCTTATGAAGAAAGGCTGAGAGCCCTGGGGTTGTTTAGCATGGAAGAGAGAAGACTGAGAGGGGATCTTATTAATGTTTACAAATATCTGAAGTGTGTCAAGTAGAAGGGGCCAGTCTCTTTTCAGTGGTGCCCTGTGATAGGACAAGAGGTAATGGTAGCAAGGTGAAACACGGAAGTTCCACCTCAACATGAGGAAAAACTTACTCACTGTGAAAATGACAGAGCACTGGAACAGGCTGCCCAGAGAGGTGGAGTCTCCTTCTCTGGAGACTTTTCAAGACCCACCTGGATCTGTTCCTGTGTGGCCTGCCCTAAGTGATCCTACTCTGGCAGGGGGGTTGGACTCGATCTCCAGAGATCCCTTCCAACCCCTACCATTTTACGGTTCTATGAATAAAATGGCTTTTTGTTCCACATTTCTCCATTTCCTAGTCAAAAGTGGCATAGTACTTAAGTGTTTACTATTAGGTTTATGTCATATAAATATATACATATGTTATATACATAACAATTCTGTTCAGCTGACAAATATTCATTTGGAATTTACTTTGAGTTAGACATTATTGTGAGAACTTCACATTTTCATACCTCTGACACATCCAGAACCACCCAGTTCCTTCCACTAAGTCTTCGTGGAAAACATAGATCTAGCAATGACTGAATGTCCCCAGGGATTAAGATATGCAAACAAATACTTCCAGGTTTCTAACAGCTCTTCTGTTTTTTCACTTGATGCTATTTATCCTCTTTGCATTTGGAACAATGCTGTGAAACCAGCCAGTTTCGCTGTCAAAGATGTAGTGTGGTGGTACTATTTTAGTCAAGTATCTGAGGGTGCTGACAATTCGCACAAATATATCCAGGCCCAAATCTTAATATTTGTCTGATTGTTTTTAATGGAGTGGTAGGATGGGTGAGAGCCAAAGGCTTATCTCGCGTATGAGCTGCTTGGCCTTGCAGCTTCTGTAATTCTCTCCATTTTTCCTGTCTGCTTTAGAGAAAGGATTGGGAAAGGAGAGATGGGAGAGGAGAATTGTGGGGTACTCAAGAGAGACTGGAACTGGTCAGTGACAGTTTGTAGTTGCTGACATTTTTCCTTCCTTCTAACAATGCATTAAACTTCTAGTCTAATAATGTTTAACTTGTTAACAACTTCTCTATTTTAAAAGTGTTAAGAGACTGACTTTTTTTTAAAGAACTTATCAAGATGAGGAAAAACAGAAGTAAATTCCTCAGCTTTTACTGTGCTTTTACATTGCTGGCAGGTATTACTCAGAGGATAAAATGGTAAACTTCCTTCTATTTAACTCGGCCAGAGCTGGGTTTTGTGCAAGCGCCCTTTTGTATGCATAATATCTGGAGTTTGTAAGTATTGTGCAATCCCTTCTATGGCAAGAATGGGATGCATCAGTTTTTTCTGTGGGGATAAGGTCCATCTTCACCTCTTTGGGTGAAAGCTGGAACCTCTTTGTTACTGGAACAGAATTGTTACACTAAAGCAAACATTGGTATTTTTTGTTGCATTTAAAAAAAAAAAAGTGTGGACAATTTGGTGTAGTATGTAGTAAGGAGGTGAGTAGCCTTATGAAAGGAGACTTGAGTTTGGCTCTCCACGCATCCCATAATGTCCCTGCCCAGTCTTGCTTTGTCCAGCTCACCTGTGTCTCTGTGTGTTACTATGGCTTAGCTAAAACTTTTAGACTTCAGATGGTTATCAGTATCTGAAACTGTGAATAAGCTTTGCTATCTCTGGAACTTTGTACAGCAGTTTCCCATAATGTGGCTATACATCTTGCAAAGGAACATAGATGAATGTTTATTGGCAAAGTAGAAAGGTTATAGCCCAGGTAAAAACAAAGGGTGTAAAGTCAACAGGATGTCTGTTGTTTGATCTAGATGGTCTTTGGGACATCTGTTATTTTTAAGCATACTTCCTGTGAACCTTTTTGAACTCCCTCTCTGCTGAAAATTCCTGAGAAGGGCATTCAACTGCGTATGCTAAAAATCCAGGTATTTTCCTGTTTTAATATAGCATACTGTACAAAAACTTTTGCAGCTTTTCAGTTTACAGAAGACTGCTCATCCCTTGTGTGATGAAGTGAAGCTGGTGTATAACACAGGAAGTGTGATACGGCTTGTACAGCCAGCGCTCAAGAACTAGGGTTTATTTTAGTCTGTACTGGTTCTTGATGTGCAACTGTGAGCCAGTCTTAATGGAAAATACCTGTCTCGCAGAGTGTTTCTAGGGCCTGTTGAATAGCTGTACCGTGCCTAGCACTGTGATGGTTGGGTGGGATTCAGTATTTGGAAAGAGATCTTGCCTCCTGGATTACTGCTGTAAAAGCCTGGGTTTAAAAGCTGCATCTGTGACATTAACTTGGAAGTATCATTGCAGTTCAGTAGCACTTCATTCTTGTTTAGTCATTTCAATAAGCAGCTACTCTGAATTTGCATTGTTTGAATTCCAAGCTGGAAATACAGATGCTGGAAATACTGAAATTCTACAAGTGTTATATGAGCAGGCCACAAGATCATGTTTTTTCAGTCACCTAAAAGACTGCCACTGCTGAATGTTTATAGCCATGCCTGGCAGGAGCTGTACAATGGACAGCAATACCCTCTTACCCTGGAGCTGGCTTATCCTACATTCAGATCCCATTATGTAGTTTTCTGTCATGTGGGATCCAGGACTTTTTTTTTTGGTGCATTTGATTCAGTATAACGTTCTTTAATGCAGCTCTGGGACCTTCTTGTCAAATGTGTTGTCAGCTTATGAATTGCTGCCTCTGTCAGCGGAAGTTTGGGAAAGGCAATTTGTACCAAGTGAAGAACTTTGTTAAAAGTCGCAGAGTTCCTTTCTCTTTTAAAAAAAGGTCAATGAGGAAAAGCAGAACTGAGACTTTGAAGTAGAACCTTGTATTGTGGCAAGTTAAAAATCTTATTTTATAAGATAAAAGTATAACTAATCTTTCAAAATAAATGCTATGGATAAGTCCAGTTTGGAAAATTGTGGTGGCTCTTCTGAGTTTGACTTTGCATCCAGTTCTAGAGGGTTCTGGTCTGCAATGATGTTCTGTAAGGTGGCAGGAACACACTTGTGTTTCAGGTGTTCAGCTCTTTGCTACAACACTTGAAAGTCCTGTGTTTCCAAGCATAAAGAGTTCAACTGCTGAGCTATCAAAGGAGTTTTGTCTTTGTTTGATCTATTACATGAGTGATCTGCTAGATTTTACGTGATCTACTTCAGAAGATGAGGTATCTGCTGCATTGTGCAATCCCACATGTGGAGAGAGGTTTGAATGTTGTTTTTTTCTTTTGGAGAGGGGTTAGTTTTATTTCCCTGTTAGTGTGCATTAGGTACAGCTTAATCTAGAAGTAGAACAAATTGACTTTGGCATGTTCTGGCATGACTGTTCTTATGTTCCTCCTTTCCCACAGTTTCTAGCATTGGCACTTTGCTTGCTCTTTAATTTTTTTTATTTTTAATTTATTTTTATTCTTTTTTTATATATATTTTTGTTTGTTTGGAAGCAGAAAGCTTCCAAAGCTTTGAGCTGGTTTGCTAAGGCTAGAGGAAAAAAAGTCTTTGAAATGTGTAGTATATATTTACTTTCTTCAAGTCAGCTTATGTGCACTGATCTATAAAGTCTGTCAATGTTAGCATATTGAACTTAACAAGAGAAACAAAGATTGTTCAGCAAGTACAAACACTTTGTAGAATGTTTCTTTTTCAGCAAAAGCAGCCTGCTAGTCCTCTCAAGTTAATATTGGTATATGAAATTATAGCAGAACAGGCATGGTGCTGTTCAACTAAGATCCAGAACAAACCTATTATTCAAAGACTGATATTAATATAACATGCTCAAATCTAGCTAGTGCTGTCATTGGATGTAGGACCATCACCTGTGCCTGAATTCTTATTTACATCCAGCTGTGATTATATAAAACAAATTATAGTTAAAATTGTGTGTGTTTTGTTGTTTATTTGGTTTGAGGTTTTTTTAAGAACTCCAGAGTGACATGAAACCCATGGAATTAGTAAGTATGAGATCACTTGAGTTGACTGGAGAATTATAATGCTCTTGTAATGTCACATTATAGCATACTTGAAAACAAATTAGTTTTGATGTGAACGTTTTCAAGATGGTGCTGTTGTGAATGAGGACAATAGCATTCATGCTTTAAAGGTAAGCAGGGTTGTGCATCTCTGTTTCTGAAAGTGAAAGTTGTTATAGTGTTGGCTGGAGGAATGTTGTAAGCTGGAGGTTTGCTTGGTAGGCTCAAACCGCTCCTTTCAAGTACCATCAGCATTTGCATAGGCTTGAAAATACACAAAAAAGCAGCCATGTCTTGTAGCGTAACCTACAGAACTGAGATCATTGGTAGAAGGATCCACTTGAAATTCCTTACACCCACACACGATTAATAGAAATAATGAAATACAGGGAAAAAATAATTTTATTTTTCTAGAATATGTATAGTTTTCAAGTGAATTATAGGTATTTGCTTTTACCATGGTTCCCAGTCATTCATTCTATTACTTTATGTATTCTCCATCTCTAGATATCTGCTGGAACAAGACTTTCCAGGCATGCGGATTGGTCCAGAGCCTACCACAGATTCTTTTATTGCTGTGATGTATGGAGATTCTGAAGGAAGCATTCCTGGAAATGCCCTAGTTGTTGATCCTAAGAAGCCATTCCGCAAACTGAGCCGCTTTGGAAATGCTTTCCTGAACAGGTAAGATGTGTTTGCTTGCTGTCCTTTGATTTTTATGTTGCTGTCCTTTGATTTTTATGTTTAAATTTTGACTTGATACCGTATTCAAGCATTAGTGTTTTTTACAAAGTTTTTTCTGCTAATGTTTGTTTTGAACAGCAGGGAGTAAATATTCAAATACAAGCAGTAATAGAGCCAGTTCAAGTGAATCCACTTGAGAAAAATAAAAAAAGAATATAAATAAAAAGAGTATTAAAAAAAAAAAAAAAGTGACAGGGCAGCACCAGCACAGATATATTCAGTTATCTGAAGAGAAAATAATTGTTAAAACGAGTTCACACAAGATTGCTGAAATGCTCCACCAGCTGACTTGCTTGTAAGGTGGAACCTGGGATCAGTCTGGGCACAAATTCTCCTGCTCAATAAAACTGATTAGTACTATTATTGAAAACTACATCCAAGAAAAAATATTTTCCCTTTGATGCTGTCCTGTTCCTTTCTGCTGGTCTCACCAGAGGTGTTGGTATAGCTCTTCAAAAATTGTGAATTACTGGGAAAGAAAGGAGAATATTTGTATGTGCCTTCTGGAGAAATACATATTCAAGCTGTTAAGGGTTTTGTTTTGACTAGCTGGTCTTACAAGCAGTTCTGTAGACCGGGGATGATGGCGTTAGCTTCTGAATGGATGCTGTTTATTTGCAAAAAAAAGAAGAGTTGTTCAGGGGCTGTGAATATTGCTGTAGGTATCTCTAAGTAGCAGGTTAAATATTTCCAGTTAATTTATTAATAGCTTTTTTGACATTGTGTGAGCTATTGCTTTGTTTTCTTCCTGTATTTGATGGTAGCTTGACACGGAGGCCTGGCTTTGCAAGCCAATTAATCTAAATTGGTTCTCTCTTAACAATAAACTTTCCTGTTTGGCTGATAAACCCTGGCATATGTGTTAAAAGTTTGTCATGTGTGGTGTTATCTCTTGATGTGCTTCTTCACAAAAGAAAGTTTATTCTTGCTTATAGTTGGCTTGGCTATCTCTTTGCTGAGAGATAAGAATATGTGCTGTGGGAAGTTGTAAGTCAAGTTTAATTTTAAATAATAATTTTTTGGTCCAAGACCCCTTTCTGTGAGGTTATTGGCTAAGATCCCGATCCTTTTGCTCTTTCCCCACCATTGTGGTCTCTACGAAAAAGTTAATATAATTATACTCTAAATAGTATTTTGCACAATATTCAAATATGTACACAGAACATGTAATAATGCTATACGTTTGTTTGTATTAATGGTATATTTTTTTGGCTAAATCATCTGTCTAACTAATTGTGTCAGGTCCTGAATTTTATGCAAGCAAGATTGTTTGCTAGCTAAAAAGATGTACATTCAAAGTAACTGACTAAATTATTCCAGTTCTTTTGGTGACTGCAATATTGTTATATTGCAGTGCTGTTAGCAACCTTATCTTCCCCAGTAGTCACATTTGCTCCTTAGATTTGCAGTGGAGCTCTAGGTCCATACATCCCACTAGCATCACCCTCGATCTTCCACTCTGATCATATTGCTGCTTTTTGAAAACTTGTCACCTCTTTTCTCTTTCCTACTTTCACCTAGCTGAAAATGTCTTAGGCTTCAGTTCAGTATCTTTGAGTAACTTCCCCCTGTTTCTACCTGCAATCATAATACATATTGTACTTTGCTTTCTCTCATTTGTCGTGCTGACAATCCATTATACTCAATATTACTTTTTTTTCCACTCCTGTCTTAATAGATTTTTCTCTATGCTCTTCCTTCGTCCCCACTTTGAAAAAAAATTATTTTCCAATCCAAGTGTTTTGCTTTATGGAAGAACTTAAAGCTATGGACACATAGACTGTGAAGTGCCCTTTTCGTCTAAATGTAACATAAAAGGAAACGGTGATTAACATAATGGAGAAAATAGAAACAAACAAGAACACAGTGTCACAGTTAAGGCTTGTACTTACTAATTAGCTGCATTAATTTATTGATGTTACCTTGCCTCTTTTTTCCATGACCCCTTCATATTTACCCTTGTATCCCACTCCTAGTGATAGCTGTCTCTGTAAGGTTCTTAAGTGTAGAAACTTACCTTGTATTTCTCGTGTGTGCTTTTAAGGAAAGTTGTGGGGGGAAGGGGATGGGAACAGGACATAGTGTGCCCTTGGATGCTGGTTAATATAAGCGAGGAAAGAATATCAAAGTATACCTTAAGATCACAGGAACAAATGGGTGCTGATGAGCAGCAGTGAATGGTCGTGCTCTATTCTAATGGGTATCCGAATGCATGCAAAAGGTAGTATAAATTCTTACTAGATTCCTTGAGTCACCCAAATCTGAAAAAATAATAAATAAACAGATGATTACAAAGTTGTTAATTGCATTTTTGCAAACAGCATATCTTATTTTTTGCAAGGATAGTCTAACATTGCTGGCTTTTTTTGACAATAGTTTTATAATAACATGAAAAACATGACATTAACAAAGGTCTGCTGTGCCACAAGCAGTTACACTCATCTCATTTACATGGCTATTCTTATAAAGCACTTTTTTTGTGAAGGTCTTTTAAGGTAGATGGATGTAGTTTTGCTCTTTACGAGGCAGACCTTGAAAATCATGCTTCATACAGGTCATATAGGAAATAGCGGTTCAGAGACGAATCTCAATGTCAAAAAGATACTCATATACAATTAGCATTACAGCTTTAAGTTGTCTGAAATATTAGTTTGGTGTAAGATTTTTAACCCATTTGTTGTCTTTAGATTATGTATATATTCTAAAGCTACAGCTAGATAATTCTGAGTTTAAGCTTCTCTTTCATATCCTTTTCCTACATATTTTCCTCCTCTCTTTGCAGTGTTCACAGCAGTCATTAGTGTCAATGTCTTCCATTTCTGAGGCCCGTAGTTCTCTATTTTCTTGCACAGCCTTTTCTAGCTGTCCTGGTTTGGATGATGCTGAAGTCAAAATACTGCTGTATTGTTCAGCTGAAACAATGGTGCCTTGTGTCTTGTAAGATAGACGTAGTTACATTAAACATTTAGTTACGTTAAATGTGTGCTGGGCTTTCTAAGGTGAAAGAGTGATTAAAAAGAAATATGAAAAATCAGTCTTTACACTGATCCAAATTTATGAGAGCTACTTTATGTTGTACATACTAGTGATGTATGTTTTTGTAATGGCTGACATGGTCATATGTATTTCTTTTTGTCACTTACATCCACTATATTTCAACAAAATGTGTTTGCTTTAGCAGTGT
Organism: Actenoides lindsayi; assembly: GCA_025331215.1. Taxonomy (NCBI): domain Eukaryota; kingdom Metazoa; phylum Chordata; class Aves; order Coraciiformes; family Alcedinidae; genus Actenoides; species Actenoides lindsayi. Next base: position 19,863 of record WTSP01018554.1, read on the forward strand.
CTCCTTTAGGTTTTGGAAAGTTCAAAAAATGTTCTTCAAAAGGGTAGTGCTTTTTTACATACCCTAGGGTTTTGTCAGGCCAGGATGCCCTCTCATTCCTTATGCCCTCTTGGGTTTCAGGGAGAGGTGTAGCTGATCCATTTGTCATACCCAAGAAGGGATGCTGTGTGCTTTTTGTTACAGGCTTGTTACTGCAAGATCACCTGAAAGACAAGATGAAGTGAGGTGTAAGGATTTTTTTCTTCCTGTTTTCCTTTGAATCATCTGGATTGTTATCTGTCCAACAACAGCTTCCAAATTTTGATATCTTACATGTTGTATGTGCCTGAACTCTTCCTAACTCAGACTATCTTTGGTCTTAAAGTTCTTGTTTGACCTTGGCATGCTTAAAATTTGCTGTATGTGACACTCTGTTTCTTAAGGTAATGTGTCTTCTAAAGCCATGGGTTACTGCAGGGTGACCATCTTAGAGCCTGAGCCTGCAGTTTAACCCTCTTCTAGGATGCTTCTGGGCAGCTTCACAAGAAGAGGGTAGGTTACAGTGAGTGCTTGTCAGTACTGTCTTCAGCTGCTGCCTGATAAGAAGATTAAATTCTTATGCAAATCTCTTAAAGGCAGTTTTTGATGAAGGGAGGTGAACTTCTTCAGTCATGAACTGTCCCAGAAGCATCAGAGTAGGTTGGATTTAACACACAAAGTGTTCTTCCTGATTCTCAGAGGCCTCGTGAATTATTTGTTTTTCTTAATAGCACCACTAAATTTGTCTCCTGTTGCAGAGGCAGGAGGTTATTGTTTAAGGTACGTTGTCTGTAATTTGAACTCTTGGTTCCAGCAGCGTGATAGCTCTTGCTTGATTTGTGGGAGAAATACTGTTTGTAGTCCTCTACAAGCCCCCACCTATGGAGGCTGGTAGGTTACAATTGGGACTGTTCAAATGCTGCAGAAGCAGGGGAGAGGGTGACTTGCTAGTGGCTGGAATATAAACATCATCAGTATGAGTTTCTGCCTGCTCTTCTGTTTGAATTTCTTTGAATTTGGGCAGAAGTTGGAGTACATGAACTGTTTCTTGTACATACTAATTTTGGCCCTAGCAAAATGTTTGGGTTATGTTATGGTTTTAATATTGCATGTATCACCCATGTTGTCAGCTCTTGTAAAATTTGGAATTTTATCAGCACTTAGACGTGTGTTTTTACAAGGTTTTCCTGTGTTTTCCTTTTTTCTTTTGAGAAGGTCTCTGTTTACATTATGTTTTATTAAACATGTATGGTTGCCAAACATAGGGATTTGTTAGGACTTTAGAAACTTACTTTAAAAATCTCACTTGAGTCTCAAGGGAAAATCTACGTGTAAGCTAGTGCTGTTGTTAATGTTTTGGGTTTTTTTTCCTCTCCTCCTTTCCTGCAGGTTTATGTGTTCTCAGTTACCTAACCAGGTACTGAAAAGCATCAGTATCATTGACAGCCCTGGCATTCTCTCTGGAGAGAAGCAGCGCATCAGCAGAGGTTAGTTGCAAGGCTTGAAAAGAACCAAGCTCACTGTTCTTGTTGCACTGGACAAGTCATCATTCTAATCTGTTGGGGGCCTGTTTTAGTGGTACTGGGAGATGGTGTGTCCCAGACTTTCCTGGGGAGGAGTTGGCTGGTGGGGTTGGGCATCCGTCAGCAGGTGGTGAGCAATTGCACTGTGCGTCACTTGTCTTTCTTGGGTTTTATTTCCCCCTCTTTTTGTTATATTCCTTTTAATTACAATTATGATTATACTTTTTATTATTATATTTTATTTCATTATAGTTATTAAACTGGTTTTATCTCAAATCATGAGTTTAAATTTTTTATTTATTTTGTTTTCTTATTAATTTTTTTTTAATTGATTTTCCTCTACATCCCACTGGGCATGGGAGGAGTGAACATACAAATGCATGCTGGTTATGTGCTGACTGGGGTTAAACCATGACACCTGCTTCCTCAAGGAGTCAGACTGACTTCAACATGTTTATGCTACAGGTCTACAGCATGTTTTGAAGTTTGAGTTGCTTAGATTACTTTTTACACCTCTGTGTGCAAATGTAAGCAGGATTCTACAAGATGTTTTCTGCTGTCCCTAAATGTGACTGTCAAGGAAGGTTCTGTTTTTACACTGTCAGACAAACAGGCAGGTTTTTTTCCTACAAACTGTGTGTTATCCCTTAACTTCACTGGCTACTTCTCACTGGAGAGGTTGCAGCTGGTGTGCTTTGCTGTGGGAACTGTCATTTCCTTTTACTATGAAGGCAATTACAGGCTTAAACACGGGGAAGCTTTTCAGTGCTTTCCAGGAAAGCTCTAAGTACACAGGGTGATTCTTCAGAATTTCTCTTTTGACAATTTCACAATTTTGTATTTCAAACCTTGATAGTTCAGCAAAAGTTGTGAGCTTTTGGTTTCTCTTGAATTTTGTTTTTTTTATGAGTCTTGCTACCATTTTCTAAATAATGTATACAGGATGAGATTTTTCATAAATCAGTAACGGATTATGACATGTAATAACACCTAATAAGTATTCTTAGATGCTTCCTTTCTTCACATTATTGATGTCTGTTCATATCCGAGTTTTTAAGTTACCTTTCTATAAGTTCAGCTTGTTTCGAACATTGGTGAACGATAACTTTTCTTATTGGTGATGTGTTAGAGTGTTTGATGGAGGAATAACATTACAGGACCTCAGTGTAAAACCCTCACTCTTTGCTGTTGGTAGATTTTTTCCATCTTCCCGTGAGCAACTGCTTTAACTATTTACCTATGAATGGAAGTAGCACCTGCGTAATGATAGAATTTGACAGGTATCATTAGGAATAAGGCAAAGCCTTCTGAGACTAACAAAGCCATCAAATGTTAACTTTCAGCTTGAAAAATGCAGGAAAACAGCAAAGGGACTATGTGAAAATACAGGATATGCACTACTTCTTCCCAACATGTTTTATTTATAACTCTGGAAAGCATCCAGGCCATGGATGGAGGAGCTCATCACTTTCCGAAGGGTCAGAAATATACACAGAGTGCAACACTCAAAGCTGTCTCTCTTGACAAATCTTTCCTGCTCCTGTTGTTGGTGGGAGGATGTGCTAGAAGGTTCCTGTCTGTCAATTCAGGGGCTGCGTAAGTGGCTGGAGGAAAATGTGCAGATGTGTGCCAGCATTGTCCCCCGGCAGACAATGCCCATCCCTGTGTTGCTTCTGCAGCATCACTGGTGACGTTCACAAAGCCCATGTCAGCCAGAAATGTGTGTATGGTCTGCAAGATTTGGAAGCAATGATAAGCATAAGGAGAGGAGGAAAGAGAAGAGACGTCTGACAGGGTGTGGGGAGGAGCTGCTTTTGGAAAGGGAGGAGGGTGTTGGCTGATGACTGAGTTGCATGAAGGCAAGGATTTTTTCAAGAAGCACGAGGAAACAAGCCTGGAGGAAAACAGAAGATGTTGTTTGGCTTGCTGTTTTAGAGCTGGAGTTTCCTAAATACAGGTAACTTCTGCAGTTCAGTCTGGTTTGTGGAAATGTAGTTGTGGGTTAAGTAAGGTGATGTATGGTTGCAGCATTGAGTCAGGTGTTCCCTTGCAGTGAGACACTGTTCTCCTTAGGATTAGTCCTCCGACAGGAGTGCAATAGGAGTGTGATCCAGGAGTGATGGATTGAGACAAGCTTTCATTAATGTAACTGGAAACTTCCACCCTGAATAGCAAAAAGTGCCATCTTCCCATGCGGGACTGAGCTCTATTTAAAAGATTGGGAAGTTTAGATGCTCATCTGTGGCAGAGCGCTAGAAGAACAGCAGATTGGGCAGGGGTGAAAGGCTGCTTTTGCTCACCTCCAAATCATGTGTTGTAGCCTTGGTTGTGTGGTACTTACACAGCACTGGAAGGCAGGATTTCTCTGGCACTCTGCCCGCCCCTGATTCATCTGGTACTTGGGTATGGTTCTCTGAACCTTGAGGCTCCTCATTGCAGCGTTCATCTGACAGGTGCCTTTCTTCTGCTGTGCCAGTAGCACCAGCCCCAGGTGTGGAAGAACTGGTCACTCTGCCTGTCTGTGCTTGCAGGGGATGGGTGGAGCCTGTTAGGCCTCCTTAATTGTTTTTTGAATTGCAAAAAGATGGTCTTAGGACTAGCTGGAAGTTACTTACCTTGGGCTCACAAGGGAAAGCCTACTTACTGTTTGTTTAAATAATTATTACAAACTGGCACAGAAAGTTGACCCATGCCCATACTGCACATACATTGTGCAGCTGTATCTTTGAGTATGGTTGGTGGCTGTCACACATGAGGTTGCTAATGACACATGAGCTCTCATGATCATTCCTCTCATCGGTGTTTCCAGGGCTGGTAACTATGTGCCATTTCTCTCTTAACTTTTTCATCTCTTCCACATTGTTCCATTTTGTTCTCCTCTCTGGTCTCTGCTCAGTCCATTACTGATGCACAACAGTTATGCGTCAGAGGCCCACCACACTCTTTCCTATAGCCTGGGACAAGCTCAGGAGCTCTGCAGTGCTGCTGGTGGATCACTGTTTTCCTCTGTGCTTTAACTGGGTACAGGGGTGACTTGTGACTTTCTAATACACGTTTGCAAGTAGATGTTGTACCTGGTGAGACATAGATCTGCAGACTGGATATAATTGCTGACATCAGTCATTCAAACAAAACTTTGAAAAAATAGCAGTGGTAGAGCAAGAAGAGTCTGAGAAGTATCAACATCAAATTTTCTTGGTCAAGTTTTCCAGCCTGCTGTTGACCTAGTTCTGCTTGACTTTGGAAGCCCTAATCCACACACAGGTACTGTGCATGACAGGTTCCTAAATGCAGCGTGTCCCAGTATTGTCCTACATTTCCTTTCAAAATCATTGCTTTGACTGATGGGATAGATCTGCATTTTGTTCTCTGTGGGGACAGGGTGGAGAAATCATGAAGTTAACCATGTGGAACGCTTGGCTAAAATATTTAACCATATATCACTTCTCTATAGTTCAGATATATACAGATTCAGTGGTTGCACATTGGAGTGTAAAACAGATTCACTTCTAATGACAAATTTTCATTAAAATGAATAGATTGTTTTAAGATTATTTTTTTTAAGGAGGTCTTTTTCTTACCGAATTTCAACAAGCAGACTTTCCTTTTTCAAAGCAAATGTTTCATTAATATTTAATTCATATTTTAAATAAATGTATTGCTAGTTTACATACACTTGTTGACTGTACAATTGTTTTTGCAGTACAAAATTCATCTAATGCATAATGGGAATTTATATATTTATTTAACCAGCCTTATAAGTCACCTATTAACACATCCATTTGTGGGAAAAAATAACAGAATTTAACTTGCTTCGCTTTGCAATTTTATGTGTTTTATTGCAAGCGTATTTCCTTCTACGTGAGTGGAATCAGAACAGGTCATTGTCTAGCTCAGATTTTTGCACTGTTACGACTGCTGTAACATTCAAGTGGCATACAAGATCTTGCTTCTCCCTTTCCTGCTAATTTTTTATAAAGATAAATTATTCACATTGGTTTTGATTAGATTGTTAGTGTGAAGTGAGAAGAGTTATCTAGCATCTGTGTTTTGTGCAGCTTTCCTCCTTGCTTCCACCTTTCATCTCGCATTCAGCCCTTCAGGATCTGGTCTCAGGAAAGAGTGTACAAAAACATTATTTGGAAAGGGGACAGATGTTGCATTCCTTACAAAATAATCCTTGCAATGAGAAAGATTATGTTGGCTTCTTTTTTTGTACAGGATGTTAATGAGTCTGGCCTACGTCCTTTTGGATCCTAATAACGCCTTTTTAAGATAGCCTTCTCCTTTCAGTTTGATGTCTGTGGTGGATTTTTAGTGCTCTTTCCTGATAGAGTGGGGTGGCAGGAAAGATTGGTAACTGGGGCCATATACTTACTATTAACTCGATTTTCTGGATTTCACTTCAAATGCTATTTGTCATTTTAAAACAAAATATTTAGGACATTTCTTTCCTCTGTTGCTAAAACTTGCACAAGTAAACATTACAAATCTGGAGTTCACCATTTATTTTTTTTCCTATTACTTTCATATATGTCTGCTTTTCTTGATAGTGCCCCTAGTCAGGTTCTACTGGAAAGCAAAAACAGAAACAAATAAAAACAAAGGAAACAAAAACAAAAACAACAAAAAACCCAAACAAAACAACCCACAAAAAAAAAAGCAAAAGCTAATTTGCTTTTGGGTTCACTGAACCAGCATTTTAAAATAAAAGCTAAGCAACTTTACAATGGCCCCATACTCTTTTATTTCCAGTGTTTAAAAGACTCTGTGGAGCATGAGGGGTGGTGAAGAGCGTTTTGCTTGTGTCTGGAGCAGATGTATGAAGTGTTTGGATAATTGGCTCATGTATGAGTAATCTAAGTTGGTTTTCTTTGCTGAGGGATTGGAGGTTTAAAGGCTTATCTTGCAGAGCTGAGAAATGACCCAAGACACCCTGGAGGGCTGGTATCTGGGCTTTCTTTGCTCACCATATTTAAATATATGCCGCTAGGGTCAAAACTGCTGATTTTCTTTGGGTTACTTTATACCAATCCTCACATTTTGACTGCTTCCTCTTTTAGTTCTGATTTTTGTTTCTGAGAGGAAGAGGAGGGGTGGAATGTTAGCTCCTGGTTCATACTTTGCCCTTCCTTACTCAAACAAGATGAGTCACATCCCTGCCAAGCCTGATTCCACAACGCTAGTGGTGACTCTGTGGATTAAATGTGTCACTTCTGAGTAAGGAGTTCCTGAACACTGTTTGTTGTGTGGATTACATAGCAGCTGCATTTATAAAAGTGTTCGGACAGATGCTATGAATAGGCTTTCCTTTAGAATATCAAAAAGGTTGTTGCAGATGATTAGAAGGGTCACTGATAATGTTCTGTAACCTGTCACATCCCCAGTGCTATCAGCAGCGTGGACACGCTACTTGTAAATTGTCTGCTGTGGCAGAAATAACAGCAAGTGTTGCAATGCAAGGAGAGATTGGCTTGGGAATGGTTTTAAAATCCAAATAGTTTTGATTGCTGACTTACACTGGGGTGCTGGGGTTAACAGTGATGAAGAGAACTTGTGATAAGAGCCCCACAGACCTGCTTAGACTGGAGGCCCTGCTGGAACCAGAACTCCTGACAAGAGGCAAACATCAGTGTGAGATGGTAATTAAACAGCAACACAGAAGATAGTGATGTAGGAGATACATGGCATGGTTGAAGGAATACAAGTGGTAAAAACGAAAGTCTGGTCTAAGGGAATGTAGAATATAGTTGTCCTGACCTCATTGTCCACAGGCACACTCTTCTAGGTCATCCATCTCCTCTTTTCCCCCAGGGAGTGATGCTGTGATCCCCTTGTTCTCTATCCCCACCCCTACCTCTTCTGAGACTTGCTTTTCTGAATGGTGGGACTTTAACAATGTGCTCTTCCTTCAGGCTACGACTTCTGCCAAGTTCTCCAGTGGTTTGCCGAGAGGGTTGACCGCATCATCCTCCTGTTTGATGCCCATAAGCTGGATATATCTGATGAGTTTTCGGAGGCTATTAAGTCATTCCGGGGCCAGGATGACAAAATTCGAGTGGTGCTTAATAAGGCTGACCAAGTGGACACACAGCAGCTCATGAGGGTTTACGGTGCACTTATGTGGTCCCTGGGAAAGGTGATCAACACTCCAGAGGTGCTGCGGGTCTATATTGGTTCCTTCTGGGCCCATCCTCTCCAAAATACTGACAACCGAAGACTCTTTGAGGCTGAGGCACAGGATCTTTTCAGGGATATCCAGAGTCTCCCGCAGAAGGCAGCTGTGCGGAAACTCAATGATCTGATTAAGAGGGCAAGACTCGCAAAGGTAAGAAAAGATGTAAGAAAGCAAATTAACTGAATAGCAGTCTCTTCTGTCTCATTCAGTGTGTCCTTTCTCACCCTTCCCAATCTTTCTTTACTCATACTGTGTGGCTTTCAGCAAATGGATTCAATTGTCAGTTTTTCAAGGAAGAGGTGTCACATGGGTTATAGAAGAAAGTAGGAGGAAATCAAGACTTGTACTGGAATGCCTCCCTAACTGTAGAGAAGGGATTTGATGCTTTTTAGGCCATGAAAGCTGTTGTTTCCTTCATAGGGGAGTGAATGATTTTTTGGTGTCTTTTTTTTTGTGTGTGTGTGCGGTGTTTTGGTTGTTTGGTTGTTGTTTTTTTTTACGCCAGGCAGTGAGGCGATCAGTGTTACCTTTTGGAAGTCAACCACTTTCTCTTTTTTTAACAATAGCTGGTATGTAGAGAACACTTGAAAAAAAAAAAACACAACAAAGCACCAAAGAAAAAGGGCTGCAAAAGACTAACTCTTTCATTAAATGCAATTATGTTATACCCTGGAATACAAGAATGATGAAGAGCCTCACTCCTGGTGAAGCACAGATACTGATGAATTGGAGATGTGCATTAGATTGAAACTCTTGAGCCTTTTAGATTGTCTTCTTCATTCCCGGTCACAGAGACACTTCAGTGATACAGACTTTGTGTCATCATATCCAGAAAACTCTCATTATCCAGGAACATGAGCTATATGCCCCACTGTAGGTAGCCCCTGTCACCGTTCCTTATGTTTTCAGCTCTGGAGGAGTAGATGCATTGTGTGCAACTTAACAATCCCCAAACAGTGTGCATAGGCAGGCTGTGTCACATTACTGTGACAGTCTACAGCTGACTGTTGAAAATATGTTTAATTTTTTTGATAGATCTCTAGTTATCTTTGATGAATGAGTGGATGTCACTTGAAAGCTTTGTGAATTTTAATTATTTTGTGAATTTTTAATCATCTATTTGTGAAAACCTTCTGGTTATATTTTCCACTAACCTTCAGACCCCCTAACTAACAACAGTAGCTTCATCTGTCCTTTCTTCTCACAGCCTGACTAGAATAAGCTTTGATTTGAGTCTGAAATACTTCTTTTGCCTGTTTCTCCAGTTCTGCAGTGAGTTTCTTTTATTGTAGCACTGCAGCTGCGCTTAAAATAATAGTTAAAAGCACTGCTAAGCTTCTTAGTTCAAAAAGCTCAAGAACAAAATGAAAATTGGTAATTCAAGAATTACAATTGATCATTTGGAAAATTGTAAAAGAAAGAAAACTAACCTCAGAAATACTTAGGGAGGAGAAAGCTGGTGGTACCAGGCAAAAATTCTTTCTTATGCAGTTATCAAATAGAATGTGAGCTAATGCAATTGTCTTGGGACACATTTTCATGTGGACTAATAAGAAAAAAGGAAGACTAATTTGATATAAGAATAGTTGTGTGAGCATGTACACCACTTCCTATGTTGGCATAATTAAGTCTCTGAATATAATGATACACTTAAAGCCTGAGCTTTAGGACACCTGGTAGCAGTTGCTTCTTTGAAAATTGCATTTAAAATTGCATTCCTGATGATGTTGTGTTAAAAGTTATGATCTCGATCTATTTTGTGGATGCTGTTGACAGCTTTCTGCTTTCAATTGTTACAGTCGTTTTGGAAATGGACACGTGTCAGATTGTCTTTAGGTATTTCTATGTAATGTATAATAGAAGTGAATAAAAAATTACAGTGCTCATGGGGCATGCTAATTAGACAGCTATGGAAGGAAATAAACTGTTTATCTGCAGGAAAGCAGCAACTTAATCTTTCTGGTGTTGTCTTTCTGTCTTCCAAACTTAGCTTAAAGTGCTAACACTCAAAAATCAGTTTTTAAAGCATTGCATGATATTTTTATTCCTATTGCTATGCCACTCTGTTCTTAATGTCTTCTTAAATGTGTACGGTAACTAAAAATGAAAGGAAACTCTTAACTTGCTGTCAAATTTGGACTTTTTTTTTTTTTTTTTAATATTTAAAGTCCTATGACACACCATCACATTTTGAAGATGGGAACTGGTCTTATCTACAAGAAACACATGTGCATACTGGCAGACCTTAGACCACTTAGCATACACATGTGAAGCTGTTAGTGCTTGTTAAACTATAAGTATACTTTTCTGGTTTTGCTAGAGGTATTTTTTTAAACATAAAATCCATAAAGCTACTTACGGTTATTTATAAACTCTCTTAGAAATATCCTTGTTGAATCAGTTCTGCCGTTCTGGAGAAATGCCTATCCTCTTAGAAAATTTCATGGGTTTATGCAGAAACCCTGCTGCTTTATGCTGCGTTTTGGTTTGGTTTTTTCTGCTTTGTAGATATTTTAGTTTATCTGCAATTAAAATGCATGAAATCTTTATAGATATGGGGAAATGATGTTGTGTGAAAGTCATGATCTTAAAAGGTGGAAACAAAAACTAGTTACACCATTTTTCTTTAAAAACAAAGATGTCATTTTTTCCGGTTTCTAGTAAGCCTCCCAAGTCAGGAAAGGAGTGGGAGAGTACTTCCCCTCTACAGATTGTGTAAAATTTGTAAGAGTACTATAAGGCACATTCTGTTGTGTTTTGATAGGTATTAAGTATTTATACTTGCACCACATTGACTTAATCACTTTTTTCTACTGATGCTTTTTTTGTGATAGTATGTCTTTCCCCGGTCTTAGAAATTTCAGCTTTTTACGCCTCTACAGTTTGAAAGACACTTGTATTTTTCATCATTTTTTTCTGCATGTGTGAAAACCAATTTCTGTTTTGGGAACACCTGCATCCTTTTTTAATGAAGAAGGGCCTGATTTCTGTAAAGACTTATCCTGTTGTGGAGGTCATTTGACTTCAGTGGTCCCTGTGAAGTCAGAACTTAGGAAAGTAGTCTGATTATGTCAAGTTGTGATGTGCCTTGCTTCTAAAAGAAGGCTGCTCTCGTGCTTCGCTCTCATGAGCAGAATGAGTGTCAGTGTCCACACAATGAACTGGGTAAGTGAACTTACCTCAGTTAAGAAATGCAGTCACTGCTTCTGTCCTGCACCAGATCACTCGCTGTGTGTCCAAGTAGATCCTTTTGGTAGTGAAAGGAGGTGGGAGGGTGATAAAGGTGAAGAGATTAACGGTTAACGTAAGGGTGGAAGAAGAGTGCATGGGTACAATGGATGTTTTGATGGCAGTGCTGGATCATCTTGGTCACAGGGATGGGAAACTCTTAAAAGCTCTGCAAGTAGCAATGTGTTTTAGGACTTCCTGTCCTAAATTATCGTCTTTCCTAGTGTGCTGGAAAGGCTCTACTTTTCTCCTTAAGTCTTGGCAAGGCAGCTGTGGCATGCTGTTCTTATAGTATACTGACCACTCTGTCATCCTCTGGTGGCTGCATAAATATAGACTATAGGTACTTTGTTTTTCTGGGATTAAATAGGTAGGACTTCAGTGTCCTTCAGTTAGATAGCCCTTCCACTTAGCATACTTGGATTACTTGTGGGAAGCAATGAGATAATGCCCCAATAACTGACAAGGCAAATGGAGTACAGATCTCTACCACTGAGACAAATGGACCAGTATGGCTGGCGCTCTGTGTATGATCCATGCATGTGGTGTCAGGACATGGTCTTGGGGCCTTAGTTTTCCTCCCACTGTTGGTACTACTAGAATGCCATACCAGGTTTCACCTTAAACAGCAAGTATGCATGTGTATTTCTTTCAAATGTGTTTGCTTCCTCTCTGCCCCTCAAAGGAATGCTGAAAGCAGCCAAAGCTGGTTGCTAACTGTTTATGTAGACATGAAGTTCCAGAAACAATCGTTGATAATATCTTACCCTTGAGCTGAGTTAGGGAAAAATATTATTTCTGGGTTTTTTTTGACCTGGGTGAAGAACCCTAATGTTAACTGTAGATAAATGGAAGTTTTGATTTCAGTTTTATTTCTTCTTAGGTTCATGCTTATATCATCAGTTATCTGAAAAAAGAAATGCCCTCTGTATTCGGCAAAGAAAACAAGAAAAAGGAACTGATAAGCAGATTACCAGAGATCTACATCCAGCTGCAAAGGGAATACCATATCTCAGCAGGAGACTTCCCTGAAGTCAAGAAAATGCAGGTAAGATGATAGATTACAGTCCCACTGAAATAATACTAACTTTCCAACATGGTTTCCAAACTGGAAAAGGTAAAGCGACGTATCTCAGCATGATAGTTTAGGGTCTTCAGCAATAGAGCAGCTGAAATGACAATCAGTCATGTGTCTGTTACAGCTTGGAAGCAGTGCAGAAGAAAAAAGATTGGTAACTTGTGTAGTGTGCATCCACTGATATAGGACTACAGAAGTTGCCATAAAGAATTAGACCTTCTGTCTGTTTAGTCAATATTTGGTCTCTCGTGACAGATAGTAGTAAATGTTTTATGCAAATAAAATGGCAGTGGACACTTAGGGGCTAAGCTGGTTCTTGTTTTGTGTCCTAAATGTGGGTATTTATGTTGCTTTTGTAATGCTATCATATACTTGTGCAGGTGAAGATCTCCTTAGTCACCTATTATTCATTTTACCCTATTCTTGCTCTTACTAATACTGCTTGTCAGTAATAAAGGTAATGTGCTACCTGAAAAGTGTGAAGCCCTATCTATTCTGAAAATAGTGCTTTTCAGTATTTTTTTTTTCCTATCCTTTTGAGCTTGTATTCTATGGATGAGAGAGAAGTTCTCAATTTATACTTTTATTGTTAATTTTACTTGCCTTTTGTCTCTTGTTTGTTCTTTGAACTTTATGCAAGCTTACCATCAACTTCTGTCACTTTGTCACCTTTTTATTTCTGTCCTCTGATTTGAGGTGAGTTGGTTAGAGTGTACCCTAGGGAGGAGCAGCTAATGTGTTAGCAATGCTTTTTGATTTATTCCTCAAGCCTCAATATGTAGCTTTTGGATCTCAGATCCCAGGCTTGTTAAATGACCTTTGAATTAGAAGTTAATTCAGCTTGGAAGCTGAAGAACATGAGATCGGGAGGCTGCAGTTTGGTGTGACTGGGCTAGTCATGAGCGTGATGTGGATTGTTTTTCAGACTGACACTTGGGTATTGTTCTGACAATTTGTGGTGATGACTGGCTGATTAATTTATCTACAGCAATGCACAAGTTTCTTTTATGAATGAAAATGTTTAATTTGGGAATCAATTATTGGCAGGAGACAGTCAATTACAGATGAAGTGCAAGATCTATTTCAGCTAGGTTTTCACAGGCAGGATTGGTGGAAGGGTTAACATGGTTTAGGCTTTAAAAGAAGGGTGTGTGGGAGAAGTTGGCTCTCCTCCACTGCCACTTTTGTTGGTGATGCAAAATAAGAGAATGAGAGGTGATCACTTGTCAGTTTGAATATTGAAACACAATTTGACTGGAACTTTATCAAACTAATCCTGCATGTCACCAAGCCTCAGCAGCAGATGGCAGCAAATATATACAGGAGGTGTAAGTCACTTCTGTAGTGAGGAGCAAAGTTGAGACGAAACAAAACTGTGCCAACCTAGATAGCAGGTTCGACCTTTGCTTTCTAAGAGTTATTGCATATCATAAACTTATACTAATCAGTTGCTGTAAATCAGATGCTTGTGTATAAATGTCATCTGAACTGAGTGATGATTGTTGGTTGGTGAATTTCTTCTGAGAAATCTACAGTTCTTTGTGCATGGGCAAAGCCACCTGCCTGTGTTTCAGGTTTCTTGGGTTCATCATGTTATAGTTCCAGTATCTACGGGAGCAGCAACTTGAGGTGATAGATGGGATTTGTTAAAGCAGCTTAATATCATTTTGAGAAGGGTTTGGAGGCGGGGCTGCTGTTTGTTTGCTTTTTTTTTTTAACAGTTGCCACTGTGGCTCTCTTCTCAGCTAACATTTTGCATGTAGAAATCATTTAATAATTGCCTAAAGCATTTTTAATTTTCCAACATGCTGGTGTAAACCATGCTTAGGCTTATGTTGGAATAGCACATGCCACCTAGTTAAACAGTGAGGTCAGTAGGAGCTTATGTACAAGATGAAAACTCAGCAGGGACCATATGACTTCATGGGTTCTGGCAGCACTCCTGTAAAAACACTGCTGCTGTTATCCCAACTCAGTTTTTCTTTATTGATAAAGAACACTTCATGACCTAACCACAAACAAGAAGTTTAATCTATAAAATCAGATAAATCCTGCAAACTCTTAGATTTATTTATAACTTTAAACACTTGCATAAGTGCTAGCAGGACTGAGAACCCACTTGCATGCTTTCTTTGATGTTTGGGAGAAAATCACCAAATGGAAAGCTACTGGCTAACATTCATCAGCTGCCATGTTTTTATGTGTTGCCAATTTGAAAATTGTATTGTAACTGTAATTTAGTAGATGAGTTCATACACTGTTGCAAAATCACCTTAGTGTGTTTGATCAATGTATGTGGTGTATGGTACATATGTGTCAGCTTTGCTTATCTATCAAGAGGAGTTTCAGTTATGGGAACTGCTTCAAAAGGTAACACTTGAATTTGAAGTCTGTTCTTTGAAGCCCTTTCTTTAACCTTTTCAATGTATTGGAAATGTTTCTAACTATTTCTACTGAAACCTTTCTTGTTGACAGGAGCTCTTGGAGACTTGCGACTTCACTAAGTTTCATTCTTTGAAACCGAAACTAATTGAAGCTGTGGATAACATGCTGGCCAATAAAATTGCCTCTCTGATGAGTCTGATCAGTCAGGAAGAAAGCAATATGCCCACAGAGATTGTACAAGGTGGAGCATTTGATGGCACCATGGCAGGACCTTTTGGCCATGGATATGGAGAAGGTGCTAAGGAAGGAGCTGATGAAGATGAATGGGTTGTTGCCAAAGATAAACCTGCTTATGATGAGATTTTCTACACTCTGTCACCAATCAACGGCAAAATATCTGGTATTAGTGCAAAGAAGGAGATGGTGACTTCTAAACTACCCAACAGTGTCTTAGGGAAGATCTGGAAACTTTCAGACTGTGATGGCGATGGGATGTTGGATGATGAGGAGTTTGCATTAGCAAAACATCTCATCAAGATTAAACTGGATGGATACGAACTGCCTGGCACTCTCCCTTCCCACCTGGTGCCACCATCTCACAGGAAACCTTTCCAAACAGCAGAGTGAAAATACAAGAAGAATTAAGATTTTGAAAATCTTTAAGCAAACGTGTTGAAACCACCAAAATTTGAAATTAATCTTAAATCTTTAAATGTCACAGCACATTTCATGCAAGTTGCTGAAGTTAGAAGCATGGTAGCAGGGAAACATTCATGTAGCTGTCCCTGCTGACCTTCACTCAGACATGCTTATCACAAGTGCCTTGTATAGAGCTTTTGTAAGTTGAAAGTGGTAGTCTTGCTTCTGTCTTGCTGCCTTTACAACCATGAAGCAGAAAAGACCATGTACAAAAATCACTGTCTTTCACCAAACCTGAATATTTATCAACTGTATGTTTCTCCAAACTATTTAATAGTGCAAGGAAGCTCAAAATGTTAAATTCACTTGCCTATGCAAGTTACATTCTCTATGCTAAAAACAAATTTAGGCATCGAGTGAATGTCAGCATCTCTGTAGTTTAAAAAAGGGCTGGTATAAAAGGAATTTAATTATTTTTTTTTCATTATTTAATAGGGGTTTAGAAAAAGAGAACAGTAACGAGGAGAGTCTTTAAAGTGCTCAGAATATGAGCAAACTTGTTTTAAAATTTTACTGATTATAGCTAGGCCTGCAAAATACTAAAACGATTCTTTCAGTCTGTCATCATAGTGTCCCAATATCTGAAGAACTGCTTCTTCAGTTTTATACAGCACTATATATTCAGTATTACCATTAGAAGAACTGAATCTCTGTTGCTCCTGGAATTTGGAGTTTCTTTTGAGGTTTCGGTTTAGCTCCTCTGCAGATAATAAATTCCTGAGTTGTGAAGTGACATCAGAATGTTTTCATAAGCTAAAATAAAAGTAATAAAAAAAAAAATTCACCTTTCCATTGAAATTAAGCCTCACTTTCTGTTCAGAAAAGGTGCATTGCTCGAAGTCAGCCTTTTCAAAGCACCTCAAATAGTCTTGGGAAATTTTCATTGATATTTAATTTCTATTTACATGTAATTATACAGTTATCTCTGTATATTTTTATATATATAATATTTTTAAGAAAAGTTTTTAACTCTTTCTTTTGTCCACACATACCTGACAACCACAAAAGAGATTTGATTTCTATGGTGGCAGATTTGAAAGACGGGGAGGCTGATGGAAATCTTTCCATTGACTTCAATAACTGATAGACTGATCCCTCCACATATTGTTCCTTTATTTAAACAATCTGTGAAAGGAATGGATGCTTCATAAATACTCCTTTTTCTAACAACACAATCGAAGCTGAACATACCAGCTGCTTACGACTGATTTTTTTCAGTACCTTAGAAGAACACAAATTTTTGGCCCTATGAACTAGAATCTCTCGGGGAGGGCCAGGTCTTTTATAAAGTCAGACTTGGCAGTCAGTTTTGCTCTGTTCATGTGAGCAGAGGTTGACATGTATTCCGTTTGTAGTATGAAATACCTAACACATCAAAGGTACTGTATTTTTTTAACATTACTTCTTTAAGTCTCAGTAAGTGGTAGCAGTTAATGTCTTCTGAGACAGAGTAAGCCAAAAAAATTTTCACCATCCTTGCAGCTGGGGTAGGGAGGGAAGTAGTCTGAGTATTGTTTTCCACTTAAGATTTTAGTTACACTTACATGTTCAGATTTGTAAGTGCCATAAGAACCACCTCAGCTTCTTATTTCAAATCATTCATTTGTAGGTTGTCAGTCAGGTTTAATACTTCAGGTATTTCTGGACCTCTAATCTTCCTGCATCTGTTCTATCTGATGTGAAATTACTGTGAACTTTGCCATGGGAAAACAATGAGACTATTTTAAGTAATAACAGAAGACCTTTACCTTGCCAGGCTTCTGACCCTCTATCAAGGATATCCTGGCATAGTTAAATTCTTCTTAAAGACTTTCTTGTTTTGTTTTGGGTTTTTTAAATTCTTGTGGTTTTCTCTTATTCTAGCATACCAACTTCATTTATGTTAGACCTAAATTAGGAGCCAAATTAACCTTGGTGCATCTCTGTGCACTTTACTAGAACTGTGAAACTTGACCATGAGTCTTCCTATGTGACTGTACATCTGCAGAGTAACTGATTTTTTTCATTTTCAGAGTAACTGATTAATTCCTTTTTGATTGAGCAAGAAGTAGTCTATAGGCATTGCAGGAGTTGTTAAAAAAACAAACAAACAAACCACAAACAAAACAACAGACTGTAGAAGTAGCAATGTGTACTTGCTTGTCTGTACTATCTGCAATCAGTAATAAATTCATATGCTGATGATGAACCTGAGTAAGGAAAGACACCAGGAGAAAGCAAGCAAGCTTGTGTATTGTGACTACTATAGTGTGGGCAAAGCTGAGAGGATCTGGTAAGTTGCTGATCTTCTGACTCTGTCTGCCTTACCCTGCTCTTCAGCGCACAGGGTTCCTGGGGTGGACCCATGTTTGAGTTCCCACCATGTAGCTTCCAGGGATGATGCTCCAAATGCACTGGATCAGTGTGATCCCATGTCAGTAGAACCATCCTCCTTCAGTGAGAGGAACAGGATAGTTTCTCAGTGATTGTACTTTATTTTTCTAGCTTTATTGGTCGTAGAATGGAGAACACAGCCTTTTCTTCAGTCTCCACGACAGTGTGCTAACCTTGGGCTTAGGGGAGACAAACTGAAATGCACCATTTTGATAATTAAAATATCTTGTCTAGATGGTGTTGAAATGTTTTTATTTGTTCTCCTGTAGGATTTGGAAGGGGAATGCATGAAGCATGTATAGCAGTAGAGGTGGATTTTCTCTGCTACGTGGAGGAATGGAAGTGTTTGAGGATCAGCATGCAGAGCTACATGCATAAATGTATTTTTCGATACATGGTACAGTGCTCTAGCATCATCAACTGTCATTAGTTGATAAGAATAAAGTACATGTCATATGGACTTTAAGCAGCAGTTTCTGGCACAGCTAAACTGATAACAGTAGCTTGCTGATTCTCAAGGGAAGGAATCTCTTTTTTTTTTCTTTTTTTTTTTTTTCCCCCACCCTCTCTCTCACTACCTCCTTGCAGACCTATGGGCCTACTCTGTTTGCCTTGCTGGCTTTTGGGCTTGTCAGCTCCAGCCAAGCCCATTCAGTTACTTAAACCAGCTACACACAAGAGCGTGGCTGATACTCTGTGGAGTTAGTGAGTTCATGTGTTGGAAGCATGAGACCCAAGCAGGATTTCCTTCTCATGAACTTGTGCTCTAAGTAGTTAGAAACTAAACAGTAGTATGAGGTAATCTTTGATGTTCAGTTTGATGTTACTAATATCTGCTGACAAAAGACTTAAGATGTTAGATTTGGCCACTTTATACCTAGGATTTTGATTACATCTGCTGTGAGACCATTCAAAACTGTCAGTAATTCATCCTGTGAAATCAGTGCACACTGGTGTAGTCTGTCTGCTGACGTAAACCAAAGTAGAGACTGCAGCTTTTACCTCTTCTCCAATTATTCTGCAATACAGTTTTAATTCCCAGCCAGGTCAGGGTGAGGTCCCAGTTTTTAGTTGTAGAGGGTATGTGTTTGTGTAGAACCTGGTCTCAAAGCATCAGTATCTGGTCCCTGACTTTCAACAACATTGTTCATTCCCGTACTTGAAATGTGGCCTATTTTGTTTCTCACTTCCTTCCCTTCACCACGTGCACTCACTTTGGTGTCTCTTTATGTTGGAATTGAAGCAGAGTTTGCAGTGTATGGTTTAATGGGTATGTGTAACTTAGCACTGAGAGAAGGGACAAACTATTTCTACTTCACATGCTCACCTTTTCTAATGTTTTTGTTAAATAATGTGTTTTCACTTCAGCATCACTTGGAATTTTCAGGGAAGGCTTGGTCTGTGCAGTGTGTTTCAGTTTGTCCAACTAGGCAAAGTTGTAAGTTCATTATTGTTGCACTTTTATTACACAATAAATTCCTTGCAGATACTGTAATATATTTTAATATGCTTTGTAATCATTTTTAGAAAGAGATGATAAAAAAATTGCTGACTTAATAAACTAATATTGAACTGCCTGAGACTTTCCTTTTTAAGCTTCTTTCTGGAAGTTGATCTTTCAGTGACTAGAATTTTGTAATCCTGATATTTAAGGTTCATAGGCATCATCACTATTTGGCAAGCTGCTTATTTTTCCACCTCGGTTTATGTATCTGTAATAGGTTAGAGGTATTTCTTTTCTGTGTCCATGAACTTACTGCTAAAATTACTGACCATGACAAGGTTTGACAAGAATTAAATTTATATTTAAAGAAAAGACCAGAAAAACCAAACCAAAACAAAAACCACGCTCTAGCGTCTCTCCATAATAAGCTTATTTTATATCAGAATGTTGTTTGCGAGTGTCTTAATGTCAAAGTCTGGAAAGTCCAAGTGTGAAAGTTAAATGAAAAACTTCCTGTGTGGATTGAAAGCTTGAAACTTGAGCTGAGAAGCATTTTTAACTTCAGTGGGGGTACTACCATTTAAAAATAAGAATAGATTAGATAGCAGTTTAGCAAAAAGTAATTTGCTGATATGTTTGTCTCAGAAAATCCAAGGGCATCTTCCACACTGTGCTGCCTACTACTTAAAAATAACCAATTATATATATCAATAGAAAATTCATTTTAATGTTGTGCTTAAGTTAATTCCTCCTGCCCCTCTCCTCCCATATACACAACTTGAAGTATCTCCAAAGGTACATCTGTACCACCAGGATACTACAGTTCCTCTATTGCTTCTAGTACTGTCAAATCTAAGCCGCTGCATATATGAAGGGTCTGTATGTAGCAGTGTTAACAAGTGAGAGCATCATGCTTGTGGTAGTCATGCTGTATGTCTCATCAAAGTACATACAAACAATATGTTGCAGGTTCATGGAGGCTACACTGCTGTGGATTTGCAGTGGCTTGTTTGAGCTGTTCCACCTAAGTCAGAAATTTGCTTGAAGTTTGAAGAAGATGAGGTTTTAATGGATTTGGAGGTGGGGGTTGTTTTTTTAATACAATGGTGTTCTACTTGCTCCACCTACGAGACAATACAGACTTTGAAAAACTTACAGCACACTTCATGGTTAGATGTTCTCTAATCCACAGTTTAAATTTGGACAATGTGAAAAGTAGATGAATTTCCACATTACCAATTTAACCATAAGTTTCACGGCAATTGTTACTTCTAACATTTGGCACCCTTAAACTGTAAGACATTTCTATTTATGCCTGCCATTTAGTTTCTCCAAACCTTGTTATTGACTCCCATGTTTGATGTATTTGTAGTGTCTTTGGAGCAGACATTATTCTGAGCTTCTCTGATCCAAGAAGATATCACACTGCCAGTACTAACTGTGACTGCAGAGGACCTTTCAGAAAACTTATCTCTTTGGCTAACCTGCCTGATTTGGATAGGAAGCCCCAGGAGGAGGAGTTGGCTGGTATGCCCTGCTTAGACAGGTGAACAAACATCTGCTGAAGGTGCATCTCTTTGCTTGGGATTTATGGCAATGAGCTATCTTCTGGAAAGAAGTGCTCAAACTCAACAAACAATTTGTCCTGGTTTTGTCTGGGATACCGAGTCAGTTTTTCTTCTAGCAGCTGGTACAGTGCTGTTGTTTGGATTTGGTGTGAGAACAATGTTGGTAACACACCAATGTTTTAGTTTTTGCTCAGTAGCCCTTATCCTGAGTTAAGTTTTTCTAGTTTCCTGTGCTCTTCTGGTGAGCAGGTTCCCACGAATCTGGGAGGCGCATGGCCAGCTGACCTGAATGAGCCAAAGGGATATTCCGTACCGTAGAACATCACACCCATTATATAAACTGGGAGGAGTTGGCGGGGGGGGCAGATCACTGCTGTGGCATCAATCAGTGCATGGTGAGCAATTGCAATTGTGCATCACTTGTCTTTCCTTGGGTTTTATGTCTCCTTCTTTTTATTATAATCCTTTTCACTGTCATTATTATTATATTTTATTATTGTTATTATTTTTTAAATTATTAAACTGTTTTTATCTCAACCCATGAGTTTTACTGCTTTTTCCCTGATTATCCTCTCCATCCCACTGGGATGGAAGAGAAGTGAGTGAGTGGGTGTGCAGTGCTTTGTTGCTGGCTGGGGTTAAACTGCAACACACCGCTTGTGACCAAAACACAGTCGGGAAGAGGTGCATGTGTTTTTTCACAAGTATATGCCAAAGTCCTGTATTTATACAGCTTTTCTGACCTCTGAGGGAAAAATACCTTCTCTTCTGGAAACCATGGTGTGGAGATGGATGTCTACCCTGTTCTCCACAGGACTTCATGCTAGTGCAGATTTGTACCTGGTATTAGACTATGGACTCAGAGCTTCTGGTCCAGCGAATACTGGAAACTGATTAAGGCCAGGTCTACCTTGTTCTCCCACCTATTCTTTTGTCTTGGAGCTTGTCCCTGTTCTTCCCAACGTTTTTCTAGCTGAGCAACCCATACTCCAGTCTGAAGCTCTAAAGATTTCACTGTAGTGAAAATAACCCATTTTACACGGATGTCTCACTGGATGCTATATTTCAGATGCACTGTAAGATTTCTAGGTATGATTTTGTTGTTTTTAAACGGATCTGTTGAAGCTGCTCATGCTTGGTGATTTCCTTTTTGGGGCATTCTGTTTTTTCTCAAAATGTATTCATTTCATGTCTATTCTGAGAAGAAGTTAACCAACAATGTAACTAATCAGTAAGCTTAGGGCTTGGCAATTGTAGCCTACAATGAAGAGTACTTGCCTTTTTTCTTCATGTCGTACTACCGTATCTTATCTCTCGTCTGCTAAAATTTGCACCCTTAATGTTAATTGTTTATACAATGCTACTTCTTTTGCCAAGTACCTTCAATCATTCCACGTGACTGGGTGGCCTTCACAATGAAACTGGGCTGGCAGGGCTGGGAGGGAGCTGAGACTGTAATCAGTGATCTGCTGATATTGGGGCAGTGGGGGACCAAAACCTGAGAGCGCACCATGGCTTACACCGTTCCTGTGGGTATGGTGCAGTGCTCTGGCACTAAGGGTGATGGGGGCCCATCTGCATGTAAGTCTTACAATTATGTTTTATCAATAAATAGAACCAAATGCTTTATTCTTCCAATATACAAACAACCCCCAAAAATACATTTGTAAAGAAGTAGTTTTGCCCTCATGCAGTGGTCTTCCTTAATAGCAATGAATAAAAATGAAAAAATCCGAACCAGATGATAAAAAATACACTAGTTAAACTTTGCATTACCAATGCAGCTATTTCTAAGGCAATTTTTCAGCTTGGTGTTTAAAATAATAAGTCTATTCTGTCACTTGAAACCCTTTATCTATGGTTGTATGAAGTGGAAAGAGAATTAAAAGTCCTGTCTCCCATGTGTTCATCCCACAAAGCCTTTGAAGCTCTTATGTTAACTATTTGAGGTTCAGAAACATAAGGAAAATTTCAAGATAACATAAACAGCTCCAAGGAGAAAATGTCTTTAATTCATGACTAAACAAGCAAATGTATATTTTCTGTTTCAAAAAGATGACTGAACTTCTTTGCGCCAGGAAAAATAAATCCATCTGATTTTGTTTTAAGCTGTCCTCTTTTTTAAATGCAGTGAGGAGCTCCAGTTCCTTTGGATGATGTAATTTGACTGTTCTGCTTGAATTCTGCTCCCTGTTGATGTCATGTTGCCGCTAGCCAACTATTCAAAGAGAAAGGAACTTCTAGTTTAGACTAGAGCGTGGGGAGGCTGTGGTTTATAACAACCCAGCATCCCGGGATGCTGGTTTAGATCCTCTCAGGCAGAGCTCAGCTTTAAGAGGAGCTGGGGCTCCATCAGCCAGGGACACCCCCCACCCCCCCCCCGGCGTGACGTCAGCACTGGGAAGTCAGGTATGTGGTGGGCAGAAGGGGCTGTGTGTGTTCCTGGGGGTTGTGATCTGGAGCCCTTCGGGGAAAAACCAAGAGAAATATTTGGCTATTTATGAACAAAGTTTGGCTGAGAGGCCTGTGAAAGCAGGGAATCTGTGCAGACTGGCAGCTCAAGGTCTCCGTGCCTCTCCTAAGCTACTTTTTACTAACTCCTCAACTTTTCTTCAGCTTTAGTATCCCAAATGAGCGAATAGCTACTTGCAATAATTACTGCCCACTGCTTTCCGGTATACTCGGTATCCAAAGCATAGCTTTTCTATGCCGTGACAAGGTCTGAGATTTGTTGCAAGTCAAGGTGTGGTTAGGAAGTATTCTGGGATCATGGCTCATGTCCACACTGTCTTGATGAGATTCAACATCAGCTGTTTGCTGGAAAGGGCAGCAGAGGGGAGGGCTACCTGTGTGACCCAGGCTCCTGGCCCCAGGCAACAAGCTAAGTGTGCTTACTTGGCACACTGTGGGCTACAAGACCATGGTCCTGAGAGGGGACTGCCTTTCTACTCCACAGAGTTGAGGTCCAGATGTTTGTTGTTTTGAGACTTTTACATGTGGAAGCAACATGGCTGGAGAGACACAGTAGGGGGTAGAGGGCTGAGCTGTCATGCACATGTTTGCACTTAACATACTTCTTTTCTTTGGATTTAGGGAACATTCTCCTTAGCAGAGATCAGACAGGATTTTCATGTACCTTCAGGAAGGTGTGTATGCAAGGTGTATGTAATGGAGGGTGACAGTCTGTGCCAAACCTTTCACCTGAACCATGTGAATAAACTCTGTCCTCTGTAAGAGCAGACATGAGTACGGCCACATTGCTTTTAAAGTGGAGCTGACTTTGTTCAGTGGCATCTCAGGGCATGGATGTAATAGCTTGGTACAATGAAGGGCTCATTTAGAGGACTGTCAGCTCTGATGGTCTTAGGCAGGGACACTTTGACATATGAAGACTTCTGCACCTACCTGTGCAAGGGTATTTCCCTCTGGCAGACTCTTCCATCCCAGTGGATTAGGGCAATGACAGGGGGAAGCCAGTGCTGCTGTCTGAAGAGCAGGGCCAGGGAGGCCTCCACAGGACCAGGGCTCTGCTGTCCTGGGAAAGCTCATGGTGATCAGCCCTCACTCAAGTCAGGGGTGGGAGCAGGAACAGCAGACTGTGTATCTGCAGCCTTCTGTCAGTCCTGTGACACTTGCCTTTACACTTTTTGCGACATTTCTTCCTGTTTTAGAGAGGAGCTGGGAATTCACATACATGTTGTGGGAAGGGGATGAGGATGAACATAGTGGTGGCCTACAAGAAAGCTGGGGAGAGATGCTTTACAAGAGACAAGGGGTAACGGCCTCAAACTGAAAGAGGTTAAAATTAAATTAAAAATTAGGAAGAAATTCTTCCCTCTGAGGGTGGTGATACACTGGAACATGTTTCCCACTGAAGCTGTGGATACCCCCTATATGGAAGTGCTCAAGGACAGGTTCGATGAGGCTTTGAGCAACCTGATTTAGTGGAGGGTGTCCCTGCGCATGGCAGGGTGGTTGGAACTAGATGGTCTTGAAGGTTCCTTCCAACCTGAACTGTTCTATGATTCCACAATTTCAAAAGAATGTATATCATTTCAAATAGGTTGAAGGGAAGAGTCAGATCCCTCTTGGTTTTACATGCTGTTGCCAGGAGTGGAAGAGTAGTGGGGGAGGGGCTTAAGGCAGAGGAGCTTTGGGCCTGCAAGCCAGGCTGTTTGGGCATGAGGTCTGCTTAATCTCCATTATATCTGTTTCCGTTTTAAGCAGGACCAAATTGTGGGCAGATAAAGAAGGGTGCTTAAAAAACCCAACACATCTTACCTGGCTGCTACTCTGCAGAAGGGAATCCCACATTAGGGTGCTTCCTGTTAAGAAACAAGAAATCATGGAAAACCACTTCAGACTGAAAACAGGGCAAAGGGAGGGTGCTCTTTGAGCTCTTCTCTTCCCAAAACTGGTGGCAAGGCTCCTTGCCTCTGTGGAGGCAGCAAGAGAGGGACCATAATTAGCCTGGAAGGGTAATTTTTTTCCATGGTCCCTCCAGGAAACTGCACAAAAATACTGTTGTGCCTTTCCCCTGTACCTTGTTAGGATATAAATAACTGAAGAAATGGCTTTATTTATCAGTGTCAATATTTTAAACTTGACCTGTAGATAGATACTATAAACAGAGATAGGTATTCGGTAGTTACTGAAATTTTATACCAGATCTTTGATTGCCTTGTATTGTCATAATGAGCAAAGCCAGTGTTTTACATGTAATTGTTTAGATAATAATTAACTTGCAATAGGGAGAAATGCCTGCTTCCAGGGACAACTGACCTGCTGGTCCTCTGCCTTTGATTTAATAGGAGCAAGGACTTTTTTACAATACACACACAGCCAGGCCAACCTGTATCAGATGTAAGCCAACAGCCTATAATCCTACCTTTAGAAGAATGTAGGTATAACTAAAAGCAAGACAGAGAAGAGTGGAATTACAACCAGGCAATGAGTTTACAGAAGAGATGTAAACAGTTGCTGGATTTATAGCCCTTTCCTGCTTTCATCCTATTCTGATTTAATGATCAGTAAGAATTGCATTGCATTAGTTGGCTGGTGGACACAAGTCCAGAAATTTGGAAGGAACGTTTTAAGTAATACCTGTAACATATATATTAATTTTTTTTTTATTCTTAGCTGTCTTATGTGACTCTAGGCATGACATTTCTCTAGGCTATGTATGAAGATACAGATCTTGTTGATCAATTTTTATCTGTACTGAGTTTTGAGGGGATTTGTTTATTTCTTATTATGTGTTTCCTCCCATCACTTTTGGATGCTAATTGAACTACATTTGCCAGAAGGGAAAAGATGGTTATCCCCTTAACTCATCTCTGAGCTCAACATCTTCACTTAGAGCTTCTGATTTAGAAGGCGGATGCTTGCCCATTTTCTAGCAATGATTCCCAGCAGCAACCCTCTGGTTATGGGCAATGATGTCAGGGCAATGTCTTCCATGCTTGTGCAACCTTGTAAGTGGCAGAAAGGACTCACTGCTGTATAAGTTACCAGGATTATTTTCCCTTTGGTTAACAAGAATTCCATTAATAGTAAACTTTGGAAGCAGCTGGTGCTGCTGGCTTGATCCCAGTTTGCACTGCCAGCATCAGATATCTGTGCACTTGAGCTTCCTCAAAGCAACGACTGACAATTTCCAAACAATTCACAATTACACCTTCTTGTTTGTGGTATCCAAATTTAACCCCTTGAGAATTGCCCTGATCTTTCTAACCTCTGCTGTGCTTTCATTTTCAGACTCCATTGTCAGGTCTAATTTCCCAGGTAAGAATTCCTTTAGAAAATCAGCCTGTGATCAGTTGGAGCCTTCAGTGCAATTGTGAAAGATGCTCTTCAACAGATCATCAGCATGATGGAGAACTATTTCCACTGCTTTATAGCAATTTTGGTGACATTCATACATTGTTTGAGCACAAGAATTGGACAAGTCCTGAGACAACCTTTACTCATCGTGTTCTTTTTCATTCAGATTGGATGAAAGGTTCATAGGTAAATCATAAATACTTGGTCTCCGTACCTGAATTCAAAGGTTGCTTTGCATAAAAACAAGCAGCTGAATATAGGAATAAGAGTGGATCTACAACTGAAAGTCATTCTCCAGAATGACCAACTGCTGAATGTCAGAAAGGAGTTCCCCAAATCTGAGTAAGTCCACTTTTTTCCATGTTATTTCATCTTTTTGTTTTTGTTTTGTTTTCTGTACAGTATCATTTTAGCCAGATTTGGCTCTTAGCACTGCATTTGCATCCTGCAAATGCAGATAATTTATTTCAAATCTGTCTTCAGGTTATCCTCTACCAAGACAGGGATCATTTCTAACTTAATGTAATAAAACAGATGAGCTGTTGTGTGAGAGAGTAGCTCAACAAATTGGCTTCCTGTGCATCTAAATGAAAAAAGTTTGGTTATTGTTCAGGGTGGATGCAGTTCTTGGATAACAACCCTTTTAAAAAAAGGAGCTCACAGACATTCTGAGAACAATTTGGTAAATTCAGAAATGGCATTATGATACGGGTTAACTATCTGGGTTTTATATGTGGAAGTGAGTTCATCATACCTCTGTCAGAGAAAGGTAATTCTTTGAATATCTGCTCTCCTAGTGTGGAAAGTAGGCAGTGCTGAACTGTTGTGAGGATCCTCTTTATGGTTTTTACTTCAAACTTTGCTAAACTCTTCCTTTCATAAGGTTTTCATCTGTGGTCATGATCCTTTCCCACGCTGTTGCTAAACAGTTAGGCTTCAATGCTGTCCCTGTTTTGCAGCAGTCAAGCACTGTGGTTAAGAAACATCTGTTAAAAAAGCATAGAAAATGCAGTAACAAATCACTGCTTCTGCACTTCCCTCACCTTTTCGCTTGTAATATGGCAGAATTCTTCATATTTATTAGAGCACAGAAAACTATCAGACAAGACCTCCTATTTGCAGTGATACTGTTACTACTACCCTTTTTCTGTCTTCTCACGCTAGCAGGAGAGATAATAGGATTTTTGAGTATTTTATGTTTTATGAATTAAAGGAGCTCAGAGTCCAGAATAGCTCAGAACTTAGCCTTTGCAAAAGGGGCAAAGAATATTTGGGAAGTGGGTCATCCTGCTCCACACCTCTGCAGTTTGTCAGAAGTTTTAATTTTTCATTCCCATCTCTCTTTCAGTGGGTTGACAGCAGCAGGCACCTCTCTCCACTTCCACAATTACAACAGGTTTCTCTGTTTCACAGCTAGGCTGATATCCAGGTAATACTTATTGTTATGCCAGTAGTCCTAGCAGGTGATGTTTGGTCACTAAAGATGTCTGTAGCTGCGTATCTTACACAGATTTATAAAAATTATTTTTTTTAATTATTCTCTTGCTTTCATAACAGCAAGGTCACTGCTGTTTCAGGTTTACTCTGTAAGCCAAATGACTCCAAAAGAGTTTTTCAGTTGATCTGAAATGCAGGGTTTTTTGTGTCACAGATTCTAAAGGGAGAACTGCTCTTTTCTAAATTCCTGAATGTATAGCTTGTGTACTATGATGAATTACAAGCCTTTTTTTTTATGGATGTGGATGAGGCAAATAAGTCTGTTATAGCCTGGGGAAGAGGAATAATGCTTCCTGACTTCCAGTCTAGGACTTGTCCATTTGATTATGGACCCATGTCACCATCCTGACAGTGACAGATATGTGAAAACTGAACTCATGAGAGGAAAGAACCAAGCTGGATCCATTTCCTTTCTAAGCAGCTATTTGATTTCTGTTGGAAATATTGTGGTCTGAAAGCCAACAGGAGCATTTCAACCAGTCCTCAAAGAACACAGCACACTTTCAAGCACTTCATCAGAAGTGATTTGCAGATCCCTCTTTCTGATAGGGTCTAAGATCAGGTCTCTGTCATGTGCTTCCAGCACATCAAGGAAGCTATTGATGGCTTTCAGATCACGGTGCTCCTCATGGGATCAAATGACTGGGGAGAGAGTAAAAGAAAGTGTAACTGCATAGGTACATACCACACTTTCATCCTGAAACTAGAGATGTTTTTTTAAAAGGGAGAACTCAAGTGAAAAATGAAGTTCAATGAAATTAAAGTGCAAAGTACAAGCAAAAGGAAATTAAGGTGTTATAATGGGTGTGGTATTGAAACTTGTACCCGTTAGGGCTGGATTCCCTACGTACACTGGGCATATATGCTGACATACTGCTTTTGGAGCTGGCCAGGCAGATCTCTTCAGCACTGAGTGCCTCACTGGAGTTTCTGACTTCCTAAGTGACCATGGATACCGAATTTGAAAAAGATCATATCAAAAGGCTGCAGGAGCAGCGTATGTCCATGCAAAAGAAAACCTTTACCAACTGGATGAACAATGTCTTCTTCAGAAATCATGTAGGTAGCTCCTTCAATCTGGGGATTTTTTTTTTTCTGTGTTTTTGTTGTTTGGTTGTTTGGTTGGGGTTTTTTTGGGTTTTTTTTTGTGTGTGTGTGGTTTTTTTTGTTTGTTTAGACTTTTTTGTTTGTGTTTTTGATGGTTTTTTGTTTGTTTATTTGTTGGGGGGTGTGGATTTTTTTGGTTGGTTGGTTCAGTTGTTTGTATTTTTTAAATTTTTTTTTATTTATTTCACTGACTGTATTCTACTTTTCTTTTATTTCTTACATATTTTTCCTGAGTGTTGGTTACACATATACCAAGCAAGAAAGGCTTTGACTAATCAGAATGCTTCAGCCTGTATCTTTTATCTTGCATCTGTCTCCATTGACCATGTTACCAGTCTTCCCTGAAATTAGGGTTCACTTTTGTGAACTATATAAGCCTGTCATATTATGATGTCCACTGTATTTTGGTGATCAGCTCACAGGAAGATCTTTATTTGATCTTCTTTTTCCTTTAAGTAATGTATCTGCAATTGCCTGGATTTCCTCAAGCAATGCTCAAACCTTAATTGCCTGGCCAAAATGTTAGATGTCCTGCTTTACCTGATCAGTCGAGTTGCTGCTCAGTGTCTCTAAATAAGTTGCCTTAAGTCTATCAATTTCAGACATCCTACCATGCAATTATAGACCCATTTGTTTTCAGTATGTCTCAGACTTACAAAAAAGCTTCAAAGCTAGTGTACGGTTGATTTGTGTGTGCAAGACAACCCCAACGTCTTCCAAAAGTCTCCAGACTTACTGTGAATAGACTAATTTCAGGCACAAATGATGTAGCTGTGTCACAGCTGGGATTTACATCATTCAAAACCAATTCCCTTTTCTAGTCTGTAGTTGATATTAATGAAAATAGACTCTGGTGACACTGAGCAGGAGCAGGCCTCTTGGTTCCATTCTAGCTCATCACTGTTATGTGGTGTTTCAGTAGGAGATGTAATTTTTTCAGTAGTAATATTTTAAGTTGGTGATTGTTGAAAAGGCAGCCTCAGATCACAACAAACTTTAAAATATATTGTTATTATCATGAGAGAAGAACTGCAAAACACATTCTCATTTTGTCACCTGCAGAAAGTTGCGTTTTTATGGTGTAGGAAATTATTTGTTTAGCTATAGATAAATATATGTACTTTCTCATTTTAAAAACATCTTCAAGTTCAAAGATTAAATGTCAGTCTTAACTTCCTGCACTATACTTGTTCATGTATCATAAAAGAATGGGGAAAAAGCCTGCAAGAGCTTTCCAGTCCATATATGGTAAGAAATGGTGCAGAGACTGACAGCTTATCTAGTTCTTCTCAGCAATGTAGTCTCAGCTTTTCAGCACAGTCTTCAATGTGATTGGATCATGCTACATGACATCTCAGTATTCACAGTTAACACTGTTGACTACTTAAAGTCCAGCACTAAGGATGCTATTGGATTGAATTTGTGAAGCAATCTGGGATCAAAGAATGATACAACAAAGCTATTTAAAACTGTTGCTAGGCAAGGCATAAAGCAGATATAAGAAGATTGTCTCATTACAAATTTAAGTGGAACTATTCTTCATTTATAGAAGTGTATTAGAATATAACAGCTTTAATTTTTTTTTTTATAGCAATATGTACCTTAGGCAAATTTTTTAAGTTTATTTAATATGCAAAAAGAAATATATTTGGCAACTAAACTGGAAGTTTTTCCTGGAGATAATTGGAGAAAGTTGTAAATTCTTATTCCACACACAGTACAGACAAAGTCTTTCTGACTTGCTTTTACACTTTCAGTGTCTTCTTCCTTCTCTCAAGAAAAGATCTGTTAAACTGATTAATAATTAGTCATGAAAGAAAAAGCACGTCTGTTGTTTGTCCTTTTTTCCCCCTACATGTAATTATTACCTGAATTTAAAAAGCTACTGCTTAACTTCAGAATTGTGGTGGGGTTTTTTTCTGAAGACAAAAGGATTATTTCCTGTGATTTCAGAAACATGGTAAATTATTATTGGGTGTTGGGTATGTTTTTAATGTCACTTCTTGATGGTGAGTGGCATAAGGCCAAAAGGAAACGCCCAAGGCAAGTTCTTGTTAGATCAGAGTACACACCATCTCATGTTCTATCACGTAAGCACTGGGTGACCTCACTACTGGCAGCAATGAAATACATTTTTGTAAAAGATCTTA
The DNA here is from genome assembly GCA_025331215.1 of Actenoides lindsayi. Classification (NCBI taxonomy): domain Eukaryota; kingdom Metazoa; phylum Chordata; class Aves; order Coraciiformes; family Alcedinidae; genus Actenoides; species Actenoides lindsayi. The sequence goes on from WTSP01018554.1 coordinate 50,934, forward strand.
ATCTTTTGCTTTGTATGAGACTCTGGTTGAAAAAATGGAAACTTTGGGTGGTAGCACAGGTCTAAGTAGGATGTTAACAGACTTTGTTGAGACTGTGGAGTAAAAACCAAGTTACTGAATGGGATTTCAGCTTATTTTTAAAAAGAAATATATTGCTCAGAATAAGAAGTTGAAAAGATTCATTTGAACTGAAATGAAAAATATCTGCATTTCTCAAATGTTTGATTTTGAAAATGCTGATTATTTTTGTAATTATTTTTCAAAATCTCCTGCTCTTTTCCTTTATTTGCTCAGTTGTGGATTGTTTTGTTGTTTGTTTTTTCTAACTTCACCTTACTTTTATAAGTAATGTCAGTCCTCCTGCAAATCCATTTTTTGGTGAATTATGTTTAATCACTTTTTGCTTATATGCACAGACACAGAAATCTCAGTAAAACAGCAAGAAGCTGTTGTTTGTTTAGCATTAGAAGTAGAGGGTTCTGTGGGCCAAACATTCAGCCTGAGTATGTATTGCCTGACTGGTCTCTGCAGGTGAAGATTGAGATAGAAGATATTTACACAGACTTGAAGGATGGCATCACTCTTATGCGACTCCTGGAGCTGCTCTCTGGAGAAGCTTTGCCCAAACCGAACTGGGGAAAAATGAGAGTGCATTTTCTAGAGAACAACAGCAAAGCCATCACATTTCTGAAATCCAAGGTAAGTTAATACTGATACTAGAGATCACAACAGCTTATGTATGTTACTAATCACAGCATTGTGTTCATTTTTCTTCAGCCTCATGAGGATCAACAAGGCCAAGTGCAAAGTCCTACAACTGGGTTGAGGCAACCTCCAGCATCAATATAGGCTGGAGGATGACAGGATTGATAGCAGCTTGGGGGTGCTGGTAGATGAAAAGCTGGACATGAGCCAGCAATGTGCACTCACAGGCCAGAAGCCCAACCATATCCTGGGCCGCATCAAAAAAAGCATGACTAGCAGGTTGAGGGAGGTGATTCTGCCCCTCTAATCCACCCTGGTGAGACCCCAGCTGCAGTACTGCGTCCAGTTCTGGAGTCCTCAGCACAAGAAAGAAATGGACCTGTTGGAGCGGGTCCAGAGGGAGGGTCACAAAAATGATTAGGGCTCTGGGGCCCCTCTGCCCTGAGGACAGGCTAGAGAAGGCTCTGAGGAGATGGTATTGCACCTTTCAGTACTTAAAGGGAGCCTGGGAAAAAGATAAGGACAATCTTTTTAGCAGAGCCTGTTGCAGGAGGACAAAGAGTGATGGTTTTAAACTAAAAGAGGTGAGATTTAGACTAGATAGAAGGAAGAAATTTATTACAGTAAGAGTGGTGAAACACTGGCCCAGCTTGCCCAGAGAGGTGGTAGAAGCCCCATCCCTGGAAACATTCCAGGTCAGGTTGGACAGGGCTCTGAGCAACCTGCTCTAGTTGCAGATGTCCCTGCTCACTGCATGGAGGTTGTACTAGATGACTTTAAAGGTCCTTTTGAACCCAAAACATCCTATGATGCTATTCTATGATCATAATTCCCCCATTAATACACAATAAGATATTCTTAGAATATTCTTAGAGGACAGGGGGTGTATTGAAAGAAAAAAAAGTCATCAGAACTTAATTTCTTTGTTATTTGAGTAACATGACTTATGTACATCTAATGTTCCCCTAAAACAAGTCACACCTAAATGAAAATATACTGCATTTCTATATCTTTCTAGATGTTTTGTTTTCCCAGATGTTGAGGGAGAGTAATCATCATTAGGAAAAGGTGAAGCTACCTGGTATAAAAATTAAGATTTTAGAGCTCTCATTCTAACAATTTCAGTAAGTCATTGCAATGGCTTTATTTATTCTGGTTATACATCCTCATTTCAGCTACAAGTTAGTATGACTTTTTTTTATTTTCTGAGCAAACAGGTTATTGCAGAACTGTCTGGAAAATCATCACACAAAACTCTGTGCTATGAATTCTGAAGGAGCAGAGGGGTTTCATAGCAGTAGACATGAGAAAGTATATAATGTCTGGATTTTTGCTAACTACAAACCAAATGCAATACAACACTGGGCTCTAGCTAACACATGCCTGCTAAGGATAAACACTGCGTAAGGTCCAGTGGTATGTGCACAGCCAGGCTCTGGCAGCTGGACCATCCAACCATCACTTGTCACGCACGAGTCCAGCTTCTGGAGAGGGGATCATGCAGATAGCAGGACCCAGTATAGCATGCTTAGGTTTCTTGAAGAGGTATCACCTTGTTGACATAAACTACAACCCTGCTTGCTGCTCAAGTAATAGCAGAGCAGGCAGCCATGGCTTGTTTTGTAGGATATTTGTACTGTTGAGCCCAAGAGCTATATGCTGATGAGCTGGCTGGACACCAGACAGAGGAAATGGTCTCTAAGTTTGCCCTAAGATTACTCCTTTGGAGTAAAGGAGCACTGAATTGTGTTTCTTCCTCCTCTTTAACCAACAGTTTTCAAAACCCTTATTATAAGTTCAAATTTTTGAGACCACTGTCCCTTTGCCAGTTTTGCTGGTTTTCATCCTTGGTGCCTATGAGACCTAAGGTGTGAACATCAGAGCTTACAGGTATATAGACAAAGAGATCACATAAAACCTCTTTCCCTAAGAAAATAGTCTGAACACTCTCTTCAATAACAGCTTGTTACGCAGGTATCTCCTTCTGAGCACTAGACATGAGTACTTTTATGCTAAACGGATATTGGTTTATTAGCAGGTACAAGTAAAAGTGGTTGGTCCTGAGAATATCGTAGATGGTGACAGAACCTTAATCCTGGGGCTTATCTGGATCATTATACTCCGATTTCAGCTTTCATCTATCAAACTTGATAAGGTAAAACAGTGTCTCTATCTTTTTGCCTGATGAGAGTATTCAGAGACTTTGTAGATTTTTCAGGCTGGCAAGGATTATCTTGATGAAGTTTGCTAGCAAATTTCATCATGCAGATCTTATACTATTACCCAGTTACTTGGCCAGAGATTTCTAAAAGCAATTGAATTTATTTTATAGTTTCTTCAACAGACAGAAAACAGTAACTTGGCGATAGATAGGATATTCGTGTTCCTCACTCTCTTCTACAAACTTTTTACTGGCTTTTGACTCCAGAAGGAATTTCTCTGACAACAGTTCTCTCTAGATTTGAATTGTATGCTGCTCCTTTGCTTTTTCTTTGAAGAAAAATATTCTTTCAAAATTATTTAATACATACTCTAAGTACATGAAACATAAGATCCTATGAAGATATTATGTAATCAGAGTTGTTAATTTCTAACATTAGACCTGGATATATTTTATTTCTGAGTTCTAGTTCACAGAGAAGGAAGCAAATAAACTGAGCTTTGCTTTCTACTTGATTTCTACAAACATTGCAGAAGATAAACATTTAAAACCTTTTTTTTAACACCTGCATTTTGTGTTATAATTTCTGAGTTTATCCAGTTCACTTTTACTTTAATAGAAAACCTCTACTTTCATGTTAAATCATTCTAGCTTCCTGACAGATACAGCCTTCAGGTCATGACTTTGAGGAGATTTGTGAATAGGACAAAAGTAATACTAAGAGATCTTTGGGAACAGAAGCATAAACCTGCTGATGCTACTTCAATTTATTGTTCACACTGATTTTTCTTTTCTCTGCTCTCTTCACAGGAAGAATTTGGAGGCAGAGCTGATGTTCTCTTTGCCAACGAAGCCTTACTACTCTGGTGCCAACACAAAACTGCCAGCTATTCCAATGTGAATGTAAAGGACTTCTCCAAAAGCTGGAGTGATGGGCTGGCCTTCAATGCCCTCATACATGCTCACAGGTAAGATCTGATTGATCAGTTTAGGAGGAGTTACTCATTGCTGTTTCAAGCTCTGGCACAAGTGGTTCCAAGGCCTGAATTACAAGTATTATAATGGTTCAGTTGTAACAGAGTAAGCAACCTCTCAGTCTCTTTTTTCTTCCTTCCCTGGCCCTTTCTGAAGAAAACAGTCCAAGGCAGGAGAGAGAAGCCACTTAGGAAAACCTTCAGCATTTCTTCTCCCATTAGCAATTCTGCTACATGTTTTGGCAAGATACCACGGTGGGATCCTGTACCTTTCCCAGCTGGGAGTCATCTCCTTTTTCAGAATTACCTTTCTTGCTTTTCACCCATCATTGAAGAGAAGAAATAACTGAAGGGCAGAGATTTTCTGGGTGTGGTACTTCAATTTCATAAGGGACAGTTTTCTTCCTGTTGTGTAGAAAAGGGGCGATGCTCTTAAAAGAAGCTCAGGGTCAGACAGAGTAATTTCAGTGCTAATGTAACATTTCTTAGTCTAATAAGCAGTTTATAGTTTATAATCTGAAAGAATTTATGACAACCATAAATCTTTCTTCCCCTCCACACCCCGTTCTTCTTCTTGTCCAGGCCTGATCTTATCCACTATAGCTCACTGCGACAGGACCAGCCCATCAAAAACCTGAACAATGCTTTCAATGTTGCTGAGAAAGAGCTGGGAATCAGCAAACTGCTTGATGCTGAAGATGTGGCAGTACCCTACCCCGATGAGCGATCCATCATGACTTACGTGTCACTCTATTACCACTACTTCTCCAGACTGAAACAAGGCCAGACAATACAAAAGCGACTTAACAAAGTAAGTGCATTGCCATCTTCAGAAGTTAAGAGTTAAATATGTAAAGCTAAATTGATGTTGGAAATGTGGGGGTTTTGTGCAAGCTCATCTTCAGGATCATTTGAAGTGAATCAAGTAGCACAGCCATTTGAAAGACCTTTTATCATCACTTGAATCTTGAGAAGTGTCTTTATACTCTCTGATCTTTAAAGGAGATTGCATTTATCTCACTGAAAATGAATCCCTTTTTGACCTTACAGTTTCTGTTTGAGAACTGATGTGGTTCCAAGGCCTTCCATTAATCTTGGGAGGATTACTGCTAGGCAGAAAGAGGCATAGTCAACAATTTTTTGATTTAATAGGAAAGATGATCCATTATTCTCTGAGACTACTTTGGATTATTATTTCCTGTGAAATTCCTTATCCTTTCTTTCTAACTCTTTAGTCAGTACAAAATGTGAAATGCAGAAAAAAAGACGGAAAACTGAGGGAGTGCAAAAGAAGGGGAAAAAACACTCGGGGTGGGGGAACAAAAAAAAAAGTTTCAGTTTCTATATATGATCATGAGTTACGTTAAAAGCTATTTGCATCCTGTTGATGGAAAACTGAAGGAATTTTGGAGCTGTTCCACTGAAGACCACTTCCTTTAGATAGAATATCTTTTCTACCTTCAGAATAAACTATTCTGGTTTTGTCAAAGACACAAACCAATCTGCAGAAAACATACTCACCCAGGATGGGTCCTACGTGAACATGTGGACTTTGAGAACTGCCTGTGAGGTTGAGAGGGGGAATATAATCCTTAATGGGAGGCATAAAAAAACCCCAAAATAAGACTTCCACCACTTCACTTGGTGGTGATAAGGTGAAAAGCTTTTGCAAATCAGGGTTTGCTCAGATAACAAAGTCTGGGACAATAGCAAGATGATCTGAAAACATGTTTCAGTGACAGTGATGTCCTCGGAAGAGAAGCATTAGAAGAGAGCAGTACTTGGATTTCAGTCAAAAAAGATTTGGCATCAGTGAGGAGAGTGGGCAGTAGGATTTGACTGGTCTATACTTGGGTGCCTGAGTTTTGTCCAGGAAACATTATTTTTGTTCTGATAAACCTGAAAGAGTCCTTGAGTTGCCAAGCATATATTAGAGGAACTATAAGGATTAAATAGACTATAACTTTTATATTATGGCAGGGGGGAAGAAAAAAAGTATTTCTTACTCTGTCATTTTTTTTTCAGTTCTTCTTGTGCTCCACTGATTTGTTTCCATTTTGTACAGGTGTATTTATTCTTTCTTTCTCTCTCCTTCTCTTTCTACTTACCTACTTCTTTTTCTCTCTTTGTCTCCTTCCCTATTTTGTTCCTGTCTTGCTACATTTCTGACACACACAAACATTTAGAAGGAGAACAAAACAGATGTTAATCTCTTCTTGTCTTTAGTCCCCTCAAATAGGCAGCTCTGAATTTACTAATAGGATTGGGGAGGGAAGCCTGCATGTGTCAAGGAAGCGTTTGAGTACAGACTAAGTGTGTGACCAGGATGGCAGAGAGAATCAGCACGGGGAGGTAAATCTCCTTTCCCCCTCCTGTGTGAGGTGACCATGCATTTGCTAGGATCTTTCAGCGAGAACTGGGTACGATGGCAGAAAAAACAGAAGGGAGCCCTGATGTCATGGGCTGCTCTTCCTGCACTAAAGGTTAGTGCTGTTTTACTCCTATTCCACCACTGTGACACTTATTCACTGGCAAGGGCACTTTCTGGTAGGTAAAAGCAGATTACCACTTGCAGGGACTGGCTCTTTGCTCAGTGCTGTCTTGCTTACTAATCTGCCTGACTGGAGCATGAAGGCTCAGGGGAATGACAGAGGCAGACAACATTGTTCAGCATGATGTCTGCAGGAGGGCTACTAAGTTAGGGCAAGGAAAAAAATTAAATATATATTAAAAAGACAAAGATGGAAAAAATGTAAAATGGAAAGAAAGGATTATTTTGTTCTAACGTGTTTTAGTTCATTATGGATTTTATTCTAAATGTTTCCTCCGTTGTTTACCTGAACTTGAAATAAAGGCAGATCAGACCACAAATGAAACAGATAAATGTCCTGGACTTGGAAAATGAGTATTGAATCGGAGCTAACCTCCTTACCAAATCCCTCTTTGGCTACAAGACATTCTCGATTTATATAAAGAGAAACAGCTCCAACAGAGGATATTGAGAAGGGGCTGTCTGACCCCAGTCTGCTGTGGGCATTTGAGAGAACCAGCATCTTGTCAGATGGTCTAACAGCCAGAGGGTGTAATTATGTATTAGATGAGATAGAACTGTTTTGGTTTTAGGAAGGAGAGCAGGAAAAACAATCTGGTTTTTTTTCCATTGTGAAATAAAAAAATCTGAACTCTCAGTTTAAGAGTCTTCTCTTTAAGCAGCCCACACAGGAACTGCTGATAGTCTCCAAATGCATGCTATTTATTCCACAATTAACCTTTTCTTAAACAAGAACTGAAATGAGACATTAAACAGTATTCATTTATCTGTGTTTTATCAAAGGTTATTCTAGGATTTCACCTGGTCTCAGATTTGGCTGCTATCATCACATCGATATAAAAATGTGATGACTGTGGTAACCTGCTTGTTAAATATGGTTTTTCTGACATATATTCAACTGTTTGAATCCCAAATCTGGTTTATGAAAGTGTTTTTATCACTCACCTTGCTTCATTCTACTTCTTATGTGGCTTGTAACTTCATATTCCCATCACAGATTGTGTTCTTCCTGAAGGAGATAGATGACTTGAAGCTTCTCTATGAGCAGACGGTCTCTGACCTCCTGAAATGGATTAAACAGAAGGTGATGGAACTGGATGACCATCATTTCCCCAACTCTCTTCAGGAAATGTGGCTGCTCATGGCCAACTTCAAGACCTTCCGCACTGTGGAGAAACCCCCAAAATATCAAGAGAAGGGCATGATTGAAGCTCATCTCTTCAACATCAGAACCAAGCAGAGAGCCAACAACCAACGGCCATACTTGCCCCCAGAGGGGAGAACACTGCAGGATGTGGAAAAGCACTGGATTATCCTGGAAAAGGCAGAGCACAACCGGGGAAAAGCACTGCAGAATGAGATGATGAGGTTGGAAAGGCTGGAACAGCTAGCTCAGAGGTTCCTGAAGAAGGCAGCCCTGCGTGAGTCCTACTTGGAAGATATGAGGAAAGTGATTGGGAAGCAGGACTTCTGGCCAGAGAGTGCAGACAGGATGGAGGCTGCCAGTAAGAAGCTGGAAGCCATTGCAGCAGATGTACTACCCAGGAGGGAACGCTTCACAGCTTTGGATGAAATGGCCTCAGACATCAGCCGGGAGAACTATCATGGCAAAGATCAAATCATGAAGAAGTGAGTAGCGGTTATGAGACTGCATAATGGTGGAGGTTGAAATTAGTTGAAATTCTGTGGTGCAGTGGCAGAAAATTAATTGTAGCTATGGATGGTAAGTCTGTTCCTCATGAGTGAGAAATAGCAGGAATTTCCTCTACCTCTGAATGGTTTCAGCAGATAAGACAAATGCTTCATGTTCTTTAAAATTTAATTATTTTTTTTCCTTGAATTATCAAACTCTCAGACTGATTTCTGGTGAAAAATACTTTTAAGATATTGTCATTATTTACGAAAACACTTGTTCTGCCGAAATTCTCTCTTCCATCAAGAACACTTAGAGGGATTTTTTTTAATTTTTTTTTTCCCTAATTCAACACATTTTTAAGAATTCTGTACAAATACTTTCTCTTGTGGTATTTCAGTGCTTTTCTAAGTTCAGACAAAACCAGAAACCTGAGGGAAAACTAAGAAAAACAGTTATAAAAGAATAAACCAAACTCTTTATGAGATCAGATTGTTACTCATCATGTGGTTTAGATTAATTTTTTACTTTAAGTAGCCATTTAAAGACCACATCTTTTTTTTCTAAGCCTTTCCACTGTATCAAAGGAAAGCAATGTGAGATGCAAGTATGAGGATCCATAAAAAAAAAAAGTCTGAGTTTTAAAAAGTCAATGACAGTTGACATGCTAGTCAAAATTCCTTTCCTTGATTGCACTAATTAGATAACAATATTGCTTTGACCTGTTTTGTGATCATAGCCTGTCCTCTTGCACTAGTGGCAAGAGTTGTGTGTGTTCATTTAGTTCCTTGAAGCTGCAAGCACTGAGGATCTCCCAGTGATGCCCAAAGTCCAAACTGATCATTTCCTTCCCTTCCTTTGTAGGCAAAAGAGCATTTCAAAGCAATGGCATGATCTTCTGGATCAGCTGCAGAGACGACAACACTCCCTGGGTACAATGCAGGAAATTCTGGGCCTCCTGAGGGATGTTGATGCCATTACAGAAGAGCTGAAAGAGCTGCAGGTACTGAGCTTTCTCCACCAGCACACAGCCTGCATTGCTGCCAGTGTGTGTCCCTGAAAACGCCCCCATGTGTCCAGAGACTGTCTGGTGCCAACAGAATATAAGTCTTCTCAGCTAGAGAAAAAGTGAAGCACTTTTACTTGGATGCCTAACTATGCATTTCAGTTCATCATTGCAGATAACTGCAAGAGATAAAACAGGCTTTAGTACAAGGGCTCTCCCTAATCAAAAAGCCAGATATGGTATTACAGGGAGTGAATACTATGGGTTAAAGCTATGTAGTAAAATAAAGATAGGAAATAAACTCACCTAAATTTAGAAGTGTAAAAGCAAAAGTGGAATAAACCAACTTCCTATTCCCATTCCACGTAGTTCTGAATTACCTTCTGGAAGTACCTCCAGTGAAATTACAGGCGGGGACTAGCTCAGGCATGTGTCTGGCTTTCAGGTATTGTGAGAGACAAAAGTTCCACTGTAAATGCACAGTGATTGCTTTTAGCAAGAATTTCCAAGTGTTGTCAATGTTAGAGCCCAAAGTCTTCCCTTTAGCATAGGAAATAACTGGTTTTGTATTGATTTTGTAATGACAGGAAGTATACATACATCATTTGGTCTTGCCTTGACCTATTTAAAGACAGAAAAATCCTTATGATTATGGGTTGCCTTGTACCAAAGATGAAAGAGTCAACATGCTATATGAAGTTATGAATTTCAAAATAAAGATAAGAGGTACTTGTAAGTTATTAACCTTTCTGTCCTATTGTTAGTAAGTAAAAAGGATATGGGAGGAAATTGATAAGGATGATGACATCCTACAATAGGATTGATAATTGTATCCATTTATACAATTAGAAAGAGGACAGATTTTTAAGCACTTGGTACCTTCATTAGCCACCAATTAAATGCTACGAAGTACTTGTTTTCATTATTTAGACAGCAAAGGCAAAGAAGCTCCTCAAAAAAAAAAGAAAAATTAAAAAAAATCATTGCAGTGCAAACATACCATAAAATGGATATTGTAGAATTCTCCAAATACAGACTGTGAATCAGTCTCCCTACAGATGTGTGTATAGCAAAGGGCTATTCATTGTGACCACGAATTCTGAGACCTTGAGTGCTTAAGCAATAGAAATAACTTAGGTTTGAAAACAGGTGGTTATTTGAAGAGACCATTACTTGCACTGCAGTAGATAGAAATTCTAGATTGTTGTGTGTGTGAAATTGAAAGAAAAGTGTGATTCCTTCAATTAGGTGGATTTTCAGCTTTCTGTAGATCACATAATTCTTTTACTTTTAGAAGCTTGAGAGCCAACAGGAACCTTTCAACTGATTTCTTGGTACTGAGACCCTGGATGTGCTTTCTGTCAATGAATTTCATCCCTCACTTTGTTTGCAGGTGCTAGTGAATTCCCAGGACTGTGGGAAACAGCTCCTGGAAGTAGTAGATTTGCTGCAGAAGCATAACTTGGTTGACTCGCAGATCTCTTCCTATGATGATAGACTGACACACATCACCCAGAGGACAGCAGAAATCAGCAAGGACAACACAGTTAAAACAGAAGTGCTTTACACAAAAGTTCAGATGCTTCGTCAACTGTATCAGAACCTTACAGCTCTGAGCAAGTCACGGTAGGGCTGTGTTTATGGCTCTGTTCTTCCTGACTAGAAAGGCCAATCATTCCCTTAATCAGAAGACACAGCTTCCTAGCATTTGAATTTTTTCATTTCTCCATTTATAAAGATGTAACACAAGCAACTTGAGTGTATTGATTACAGCTGACTGAAAGAGATCACTTGCTTTCATAGCTGAAGAATAGCTTCATTCTCAGCATTAATTATGGCTTGCTTTGTGTGTTTGATTAGCATGTGGTTATCTTCTCACCTCCTGGAGGAAGAAGGAAATGTTATTTTGTCTCCTTTGTCTTCCATGAATAAATTTAATTTCTGACAAAGAGGAATTAAAGGCATTTGCATTTTGGATTTTCTAAATTCTTCTTTGATTATGCTGTGTTGTCTCCATAGGATCCTAATTCTGTCTGAGATACCCTTTTTTTTCTTTATTTCAGAAAATCTAATCTAGAACAGGCTTTGAAGCTTTTTGAATTCTTCCGTGACTGCAAAGAGGAAGAATCATGGATCTCTGAGAAATGGAAGCTGTCAAGAACGACAACATTAGGGAAAGATGTCAGCCAGATTACAGCCTCTATTCAGAAGCACAAGGTATCTTCCTTGACTAGTGGTGCCTTGTCTTTGCATTACAGCAAGATTTTAAAACATCTACGTTAGTGCAGCACTTGCAAGAAAGCTACCAAATCACTCATTGTCTCAAGTGTCATGACTCAAGTGTTTGGAATTTTCATAAAAATGTATAGGGGAGGGATTTTTCCCCAAGAGCAGAAAGAAAAGCTAGAGAAGGAATATTCTTCATCCTGGACTAGAAGTGTGGCTTCTAGTAAAGACACTGGGTGCTGTATTAGCTCACTTTGGATAAGAAGGAAAAAAAGTTTTCTAGCGTTTAGGTTTTTTTTCCCTCACTCACCTTGCCTGGCCAAGAGAGATGTGGGGAAGGAAAGAGATGGTCAAAAGAGGACAGATATCATCAGGCAGGTTGTATAACATTCTGTGAGCTTACAAATCTGTTACTACTTTCCCTAAGAGCTTGATGTGAACTAATATAAAAAAAATTAGCTACATGAGCTACTGCCTTCATATGACAAAGAATCACTGGGAACAAGTGAAGAAATCTGGGGACTTCAGAACTCGCATGACGAAACTGAAACATGAGCCCCTTCTGTAGGTTTAATATACATTTGTGTTCATCTCTTTGTGTATTTGTTGCTTTTGGAAAGCATAAGCCATCTGAATTGGTGGATGACTAGCAAGTATCTCTATTCAGAGAAGATTGCATAACAAGCTTCACATGAAAGGCAAAAAGTAGGATAGTAACTTGTGTGTGTAGAGCCACGGGACAATCATCTCAGGGCTCAGGGAAAAGTCATAGGCATGGATAAGACACGTGGCTCTTGGAAATGTATGTATCACAGTAGTGGAGAACAGGATCACCTCTTTGCTGTCAGCTGGTGGGGAGCGAATTTGTACTGACATGTCTCCCATCCTTCTGCTAGGCTCTTGAAGTGGAGTGCAATTCCCACAGGGCCGTAATTACAGATGTGATGAGGAGAGGCTCAGAGCTGAGCCAGAAGAACCCTGCACACCAGGAAGACATTCTGAGGCAGAAAGATAACCTCCAGACGTTGTGGCAGCAGCTCCAAGAAGAGGTGGCTGATCGCAAAAGCCGCCTCCAGGCAGCAGCTCTCATCAAACAGGTAAGCAGGGCTCTGCTGTGGTGTGTGGACACGGATGTGGTTCTATTTTGACCCATGCACCCACATGCAGGGCAACAGCAACTGGAAGCCTTCATGTGTCAGTGTTCAGAAAGATCTCCATTAGAAAAGTTCCAATCCTCCTGCAAGCCTGCCAGGCAGGACGTTTGAGCAGCTGGGAGTCCCTCTAATTTCAAAATGCTAATGGAAATATCTTGCATAATAATGCTGATGCAGAGTCTTTTTTTGAAGGTGGGGTCTGGGTAGCTGTGTGACATTTTTCTAACGTGAGGAAAAAAAAAACCAAACTAAAAAAAACCCCACCAAACACCAAACCAAAAACCCAACAACAAAAGAAACATGCTGTAAGACTTGGATTGACCATGAACTTCCCAAAGCTTGGGAAGTGTTTGACCCTGCCATTCTGATCTACACTTTTACACCTACAAGCATTCACACATGTACAAATAAAGACCTCTTACAAAGGCAGCATTCAGAAATCACATAACACTACCTCAGGTATTCTTACTCTTCCTTCCAGAAGTTTTGTGCTCAGTCTGTTTTTCCCATGAGATGCTTGAACAAAACTTAACAGCTTTGTTCTTGACCAAGTCTAAATTCTTTCTTCTGTCTAGTAACTTTAACATCATTATGGTGTTTTAGTTTTTCTTTCTTTCTTTCTCCTTCACTACTACACTGTTGTTGGGTTTTTTTTCCCTGTTTTACATTTATTCTATATCTCAAAATCTTGTTTTGCTTTTTTACAACCATAGCCAGGCAGAGTGCAAATTCTGGAAAGAAATAAAAAAGCTTTTGTTGTAGACTGAGTTCATTGTTTGTGTTGGACTTTCTTAGAACCTTTAGAGAATATTTGTTGCAATTATGTGGTGCCTACCAACATCGTACATTGTGGGTTCCTTCTACTGCTTCTATTAAGCACCATAAAGTTTTAGTTAGATAGGAGTTTTTAATGACTTATATAGGATACTCTTGAATCTATTTACTCACTGTGATTCTGTGATTTGTCTGTGCTTGATGTGATCATGAAATACATCATGGATTTAGAGCTGCCTTATTCGTATCTTTCATGACACCTGGAAGTAACCTTATAGCTACAAACCTAATGGTATTTGCCATTACTCATAATTTTTGAAAAAGGAAGGAGCTGGATATGATACTTTCAGGATGAAACCAAGTGTTTTCTCTCTATTCCTTTAGTACTTTGCTGACATTGATGAAGCAAATTCATGGTTGCAAGAAAGGCAGCCCCTTCTGGCCAGCAAGGACTACGGAAAGGATGAATCGAGCGCTGAAGCACTGTTGCATCGTCACTTGCGCCTGGAGAAGGAGATTGCAGCCTACTCCTCTGAGATGAGACGCCTGAAAGAGCAGGCTGATATTGCAGCAGAGCAAGCTCCAGCTGCAGTAAGTAGATGAGGGTTTGTGTCACGTTTTGTTGAAGAATGTAAATGAAATGTTTTTAGGTTATGTGAAATATTTTGATTTTGTCAGAATAGAGTATTCCAAATGACGTAAACATGTCATTTTTTTAATCCAGAAGAAATTTTTAATTAGAATTGAGGAAAATTTTTAAATGACAAAGTAGTTCATTGGTCACTTGGATTCCTCCTAGTTAGTGTTCTGTGAAATACTAGAAATATGCTTGTCTGTCTTAATTCCCTCTACTGGACCTCACAAATACCTTCTCACTTTTTATTCTCATAACATGATTCATTTCAATCAGCTTTAAAAAGCAGACATTTAATCTAAACATCCTTACAAATTCTAATGTAGTGATAAACCATCCCACAGCTCCCAGAGCAATTCATACCATCCCAGGATGGATGTTTAAGGTACATGGGAGGAAGCTGACCTCTGCAGGTGCCCCTCTTTTTCACTGACTAGAAAGGGAACTTTCGACATGAGATCAACTCATTTGACAACAGACTCCAAGGGAGATTAATGACATATTTCATAGCTTGCTTATTTCAGACTTTTATGATCACTCAAGGCTTAGCCAAACCTGTTTGAGAGCTATGAGAACCACTTTGGTTCTTTCCTTTACATCATCATTCCAATATTATTTTTTATTAGAACAAAAATTTTATTGCTTTGTTATTAAACATGAAAGAGCATGTGACAAGATGGTATTGATGTGCAAATAAAAGCATCTATTCACTAGGGCACTCACAGGCACTGAAACTGGAAATATTCAGGTACTAAAACATCATTACAAATAGAACTGCGTGCATAGTTGATTCCTTGGTTTCTTGGCAATTAAAAAAAAAAAAAGCCAAACCCACAAACAAATAAAAAAACCACCTTGATGTGGACACAATATGATAATTTTTACTGAATCAATGTATTGTAAAATGAGCCAAATAAAAGTTTTTCTTTAAACTAAGCTAAAATGTTTTCCACTTCTATTTGGTTCATTCTTTCAGAATAAAAACAAGGGAAAGAGATTTGAACAAATACTGGAAGAGTTTTGTTTAAAAAGTCAGAATGCTGTGATTTGAACTAGCAAGTCCAAATTTTCCTTGCATGTGAAAGTTGTATCTGAATGAGAAATATTCATCCATTGATTCTTCAAAATTTTGCTTAACAGATGGTGAAGATGGATGCCCCAACTGACTTAAATCAAAAGACAGCTAAGCTATCATTCGGTCGAACGCAAGTGACATCTGAAGCTGTATTCCCTGGAACCTCCAGTCAAGATGTTCATTTTCTTCCAGAGAACATCTGGAAGACCCAAGATGAAATAGATTCACTTTACAAAAATCTACAGAGCATGGCTGAGGTACAGTACCCACTCCATGCTTTGCAGTTCACAAAAATAATCGAGTCCAAAGCAATGAAAAGTGATGTTAAGTGCTGCAGCAGCTCCTGCTTTTCAGTTCAATAATGTGCCTCAATCCTGTGAAGTCCTGTGGGACTCTGAGATTGAGATTACCCCTGAAGTTTTGTATCAAAACACATTTTATATTGGCAAACTTCCCAATTACCTTCTAGTTTTTTTTCCTTTATGGGGATCTGCATTCTTCATTTATTATTCTTCACTCCCACCTGCCACAATCTTGCCCTAAAGACCAAGAAAAACTTGTTGTATGGGAATTTTAAATATTCCTGAGATCACTGTGGTAAAACTTCAGTCAGGAGCAGTAAGCAGCACAGCAGACTTGATGACTGTCTGGGGCTGAGCACTAACTGCTTCTCTTATGCTTTTAAACCACTGTTGCTGTGGGAATTATTGTGATCTTAAGGTAATGTGTTCTGTTCTCTTTCAACAGTGGAAAACATACTAAGCTTCTATCTGTGTATTGTAGTTTACATACAAGAATTTATTTTTTTTTTTCTTGAAATGGCAAGGCGTTACTAAAGCAATACTTTAAGTCTTCATCTGTTTTATAGGACAGAAAAAAGGCTCTTGAGGAGATGATTGGATATTACCACTTCTGTAGCTCTTGTGAAGAATTTCAGTCATGGATGAAAGATAAAGAAAACATTTTTCGGACCCTTCAGCCTCAAGCAGACAATGTGGAGGTCATGCAGCAGAAATATCAGGTATCCCTTTTTCCTGAACACAGATGACATCTTTTAAATCAGATTGGCCTTGGGAGATTAGATAAAGTTGAGAAATTAAGTTTTGAGAGTCTTTTCTTTCATTTCAACTTATCAAGTCACGCATAGATCAGGTATTTCTTTTGTATAAACTATGCCAAGCTGATGTAATTATGTCCTTCAACTTCTTCTCTTGATATGGTATCCTGTACAAATACCATGGTGCAGAAGGGCTCTTTTTGTTTGTCTTATGCCACTTGAAAGAAAATGCCAAATGATGAAAAAATCCTACTGTGCCCTTGCATCCCAGTGGAGTGGGGCACACATGCACAGGCATAGTGGGCTCACCAGGAGAGGTCAGGAGGGCTACAGGGGAACTACGTGCACAGGTGTGTGTGATGTCAGCAGACAGGCAAATGGAGAAGCCGCCTGAGAAAGTGGGAGATGAGGGGATATGACAGATTATTGAGAATCTTGCCCATAGAAATGGAAAAGCCTCAAGTTCTACATTCTTGTATCTTTTCTGTTTCAGAGCTTTTTAATGGAACTGGCTGTAGGCAAAGGCCAGCTGGGAGAGATTGAAAACTTAGCTGTTAAATATGGAAAGATCAGTCCCAGCAAATATTGTAAGATTCAGATTTGGCTGGAAGAGATCAACAGCAGGTAAAGGTGCCACTGATAAAACAGGTATCTCATGGGGGCAATTGCAGAGCTGACTTTTCAGACCTGGCCCAGACTACACTGAGAGAACACCCCTGTGATAGATTTTTGAACTCCCAGAAGTGGCCCAAGGGGCATTTTTTGACTGTGGCTGAGGGTTGCTGTATTCAGGTGTGGCTGTCGCCCCTGGACAGGAACTGGGGCAACAGGACAGGGGCTGCTCTCTGGAGCCCAGGCTGGGCCTGGCAGCTGGAGCCTGTCCCGCTGCCCCAGCCAGGGAGCAGGACAGGTGGCAGGGGCAGCCTGTAGCCCCCATGGCCCTGCTAGTCTGTGGTGAAGGGCCATGTCTGCATCCTGGCTGGGAAATCCATTTTGGGTGTGAAGCCTGGGCCTGGGCCAGGCTGTCAGGGTGCTGCGAGGACCAGCTGCTCCCTTTGGGATGGGGAGGGAATATCCCAGGACAGGCCTGGGATGGCAGCTAGAGCCAGACATGAGAGTCCCAGTCCACAGAGCTTCCAGGTAGCCCGTCCCCACTACCACCAGTGGGAAGGGAGCAGCCATCAGCCACACTGGCTGTAGGCTGGCCCTGACCCCAGTGTCTTGCCTCCAGGGCTGGAGAGTGCTTCTGTGCCTCTGACACTGAGATATTTAAACTGCAGCGATTCGTGTATGTGTGTTAAAGCACAACATGAATCCACCCACCGGAAACAGCGATGGATTCAGGGCGGTTCTATCTATAATGCTCTGCAGCAGCTGATTTGGTTACTAAACATCAGGATGAGGGTGCCCTTCACAAATTTTGAAAGGAACACTGAACCCTGTTTAACTTCACCAAGTGTGTTTAGTGCCAATTGTGTAATTATTCCTGGCACTATGCCACCCAGCTTGATCTGAGAGGCACAGACGGGTCCTGATCTTGGCCATTATTTTTTATTGGAATCGTGTCCAGTGTTTTCTGGTCACCTCAGCAGGTTGCCCTTGCTTGAGGAGGCACTGAGATGAACTTTGGGTTTTTGGGGAGTGCTAGTGTTCAACTTCTTAGCTTACTTAAGTCCTGATGAAAACTTTACATAAGACTTTTTCCTGAATAGAAGAGGATATAGCTTGTGTATAACAAAGGGTATAGATTGAATCTGCTCTCTAGGTGAAGGAAAGTTTTTTGGGTAGTGGATGAGGCTAGATGCAAGTAATTGAGTTATCTCTCTCCAAGGTGGGAACACATGGAAACTCTGAAAGAGGAGAAGGGATGTGAGCTGATTGGAGTGGCTGACGTGAAGACATTTCTTCAGGACTGTCAAAGCATAGGCGTACTACTGCAAGACAAGATGGTCCAACTTGGGGATCTGGAACCAGGGAAATTATCTGCTGGACTGGAGTCAGACAAACGCAAATTGTATACAGTTGAGAGAGAGGTCCTGGTGATAGAGAGGAAAATTGAATACTTGAGGAGTGTTGCAAAATCGTAAGGAACCTGCATTTTGTTTCCATATTCTTTGCTAATTCTCTGAGATAATTTTGTAAATTATAAAGAGAATGAGCTGCTTGTGAAGTTTCTTTTGAAGTTTCTCTTTCTAGCAACCTGAAGAACTGACTTGCCTGCTGGATTGAGATGATATCTCTTGAGTATAGCCGGGTGATGGGTGAAATGATTGTTTCCAGATTTCACTGTTATAGGAGGATAAATACCACAGAACTGTTCAGCGTCTAACAAATTATCTTTACTAATGGAAGTGACTTCCATATATTGAACTAGGTATCATTTAGATCTTGAAAGAGGGTAACTGGGGGGAGCAAAGATGAAGGAAGAAAGATAGCAGAGAATTGGGCACAGGAGTTTGAATTTGAAATATGAATTTGAAGTTTTTTACTTCTTTAAGTTCTCTTTAAATTCACACTGGGAATGAACCATTGAACCACAACAGTGTTAACTGAGTCTTTCACAGGGATGCACTTTGGGCAGCACACCATATTCACAACAATATTTCTTGCTAGTGTGGGGCATTTGTTGCCTTAGCTGACTTTCTTGCTAATGGAAGTGTAAATAATCAAATCCACTCCTTTAAAAGAGTATTGATTCAAACTTTAAGTCCCTGAAGTGTTCAACTAATTGAATGCATGTTATTTTACTTCCTCTTGTAGGATTAAGGACACCAACCCTGCAGAGAGCAAGGCCATCACTGAGCAGGTAGAGAACATGGAGAGGCTTTTAGCAAAGCTCAAGCTGGAGACTAAGAAGAAGGAGGACATTCTGCAATGGGTCCAAGATCAACAGTCCTTCCTGCAAGACAGCCGCAGGCTTCTGCTGTGGGCAGTAGGCATTCAGGAGAAACTGAGCAGTGAAGAAATGGGTGTGGACGTGGCTTCTGCAGAGCAATTGCTGAAGGAACATCAGGACCTGCTGAAGGAAATTAGGTCTCAGAAAGCAAGGTAGAGAGATTCTGTCACGATGGGCAGAGTGGGGTGATATGATAACAGTACTGTGAAGAAGAAACATGTCTCTTTGGTTCATAAATTGTGTGTGAAAGTGATGCTGAGAATTTATTCTAATGCTTTTGAAACTTAGTGTCAAAAGGAGACTGTGAAACACAAAATCCGTTAGCTTTTGCATGCTTATCCTGATGGTTGATGGAGAGGAAGGAGTAGCTGTATGTTTGAAGTAGTATTCCACAAGCTTTCCTAACACTTGGTGTCATTTGCACTTTAATTCAGTTCCCTCAGTCCTTCCTTTCTCAGGTCTTATGCCATCACTTGCCATCATCTTCCGTTCTCCTTCTGCACAGTTATGATGTTTTAGATGCTCTGCCTTTAATGGGAAAGCCTGTTTACATGAGCATTCAAACCAAATGGGGGAATCTCGCCTACTGCCTCCACCATGTATGCCTGAGCAAACTACCAGCTGCACTTTGTATTTCACATTGAAACAGGAAAAGAGTGAAAAGGGGACAGGGAAGCTTAATATCTAGGGCAAGAGAGCAAAGAGCTGTGGCAAAAGAGAATTCATATTCCCTCATGCAGTGAGGTCTTACTTTTCTTTTTGATTTTGGACAGATTTGTGCAGCTGGAAGAACTAGGGCACAAAGTGATCCACAAACAACCCAGTAACAGCAAGACTGTAGACGTCCACCAGTCCATGGAAAGGCTTGCCATGGAGAACAAAGAGCTGGAGAAAATGTGGGAACAGCGATGGAAAAAGCTGCAGGATGGCCTGGAATTGCAGAAGTTCAACAGGGAGGGAGACCGTATCAGTGCAGCCCTCTCTGGTCATGAGGCCTTTCTTCGGGGCGATGACCTTGGGGTATGTACAGCAGCTGATTTTATTTTCTCCTACTTCATCTCCCTATCTAGGAAGTAGCAACAATTTTCTTAATTAGATCAGTTTCCTCATTCTTATGGTCATGGCACTGTAGACTTAAAAATTAGACTTTCAGGTTCTTAATAATGTTACTATGTTCAGTCATCTTAATGAGAACAATGCTCATTGTCTCCCCAAAATATATTAAAAGCAGCTAGAGCGGTTGTGATTTGTTGCTGTGTTTGTACATGTCAGATTGCTTATATACAATTGACTCATCAGTTTGGTGGCTAACTATTAAGAAGAAAGGTTTCGGCTTGAATATAACTTTTTTTTTTCTTTGTGAAGTAAAAAAGGGACTCAAAAAAATTAAAGCTTTTTCTTTTCATTGAGTATTTTAAGAACATTAAAGCAAATGAGAGTGGGGGAAATGCAGGCAATATTCAGTAAAAGAGGAGGTTCTGGTATCTCACCATTTTTTATGCTTTCATCTGGAAGTGGAACTTCGATACTTTTGGGTCAACTAAGTGGAGTAAAGTTTTACTTAGTTTATGGCCTTTTATATTGCTCATACCTGGATGTGTCAGAGTGCTGCATAAATTCAGAATGTAGATTTTCTTAAAAGCAGAACATGGAAACATAATGAAGACGTAAACCAGAAGACTGATACAAACCTGAACACCTGCTGCTTGTTTGTATCCCTGATCATCCTTAGGCACATGCAAAATGTACACTGTATCTTCTGTCTGAAAAAGAAGGGGGAAAATAAGGTCAAAAAAATTTTTTTTCATTACTACAGAAGCAACATATGACCAAGAAAAAACTTGATCAATTTTTCTTTCTTAAATGCAGGACCATGTAGATGCTGTTCGAAACCTGCTGAAGCAACATCAGGAATTTGAACAGCTGCTAATGGTGCTTAAGAGACGAGTTGAAGCACTTAATGAAAATGGGGTGAACCTAATAGAGAGCAGGCACTTTGCATCTGAAGTGTGAGTCCAAACTCCTTCCTATTTTATCTTTAATAAGTGATCCAGTGTGTTTAGGGTGAGATGAAAAATTTTCTCTGAGCCAGGATTTAGTTGACTGCCAAGTTGTGATCTGCTGGATAAAGGAGGGGAAAAGGGATTTAAAAAAAAAAAAAAAAAAACAGGGGGGGGGTCGACATTTTGTGCTCTCCAGATAAATAAAAAAAAAGGTTTAGATTAAAAAACAAATATAACCAAAT
>WTSP01018555.1:0-35653 GCA_025331215.1 Actenoides lindsayi
TGAGCACTGGCAGTCATAACACGGGTGTGTTATCAACACCCTCCAGCTCCCCGTACTGCAGCATGAGGGCTGGATGGAGAAAAGCAGCTCAGCCAGACCCACTACAAAGGGGTAATTACAGAATAATTGTAACATAACATATAGAATGTACTATAGAATAGTGATTATTTCCTTTGCACATGTATTGGTATAAGAATTTTGCCATAAAGTTGTTCAGCTAATAAGCACTCTTTTACCTATTTTCTAGACATTGTAACTGTCTTTCACACAGATACATAGTGAGATATCTACATAGGATGACTGTCAAAAGTGCCACAGTGTAATACTAGTCATTTGTGCCAAGACATTTTTTTTCTTATTTTGTCTTCAGAATCATATGCTCATATTCTGTTGTTAAGTTCTGTTGTTACATTCTTCTTTTGTTTTATTAATTTTAATTCCTTTAGGAACTCCACATCTAAAGGGCATGTGAAAATAATAATTTTCAAACACCTTTTATCTGTTTAGTGATTGCTGTGATCTTCCACATTCCATTAGCAATAGCCTTCATGGTCCCTTTCCTTGAAGACAGTATTGCTACCTCTGTAGCTTTGGAAATCTTAATTTTTTTTTTTTTTTTCTTGCAATACTGCCTGAAAGATGGAAATGTCAAGCTGCATGACAGCTAATGAACTGCATGTTCAATAGATCATCACCTTGGTTTTACCAGAAATCATTTAGCAACAAATTTGAAGTAATTGTCTTTGGTAGAACGAGGTCACTCGCGTTTCCTGAGAGAAGTGTTGACACCAGTCAGAATGGCCACTCATACTTGAAGAAGCAAATCTAACCTTTCTGTTGCAAAGTGTTCTGTGTAAAACAACAACTAGCTCCAATGTGGATGAATTTGTGATGAATGCTGCTGACCTTTGCAGCTTTGTCTTGTTGAGTTGTCACAGAGGTTTGCTGTTCAACTGTTGTGACTTACTGATGACTGAATTTGTTGTTTGGAATTAGACATGTGTCTGTTATCAAAAGACTATGAAAAATCCTTCCCAGCTTATCAATCTTTGTGTGGGAAACCCATTTTTCCGCCTCAGGTCAGCAGAAAAAATGAGTTTTGGCTCAATGCTGAGCACCTGTGTTTGAAGGAATAAACCCAACACTGTGAATGAGTGCTATGAGGTGCTTGTTAGAGTCTCCTCTAACTCTCATTTTTCTAGACAAGAGGTTTCCCAGACCACTGTATGCATGCTTCCTGCCCTGTGTGCGCATGCGCCCAGTTGTGAACAGAGATTGCAGGCAGGAGCATTTTCCTGACTCCAGACCTTGCAGCGATCTGCTGCCAGCTCCCAGTTCAGCTTGTGAGCAGGACCTCAGCTCTTCCTGGTGCCCACCGAGAGGGAGAGGGCAGGCGGAGGTGAATCAGCAGTGTGGGTTACTGTTGTTCCAAGCATCAAAATATCCAGAGTGGCTTCAGATGGGAGTGTGTTACTGTATTAAAATCCAGAAGAATTTTGCTTTGAGGTTGCTGTCACACTTCTCTAGGGGAATGCATGTCTTGTTGCTTGCTTCTTCCAACTTTAGGTACTGACAGAACAGTGCAACTCACTCAATACCGAGACTGATATGGTTCCTAATGGAATGATAAAATAATCTTAACCAAATAAGCAGAGTCTGCATATCATGTCAGTTTTATGGCCACAGCACAACATGGGAAAGAGAAACACGTATAGAACGTGGTTCATACACAATTAAAAGAAAATGAGGTAACCGAATTGAAATTCTTTTGAGGTACCTTAATCAAAATATGAAAGTATTATTGTCTTGCTACTTTTGCCTGACATTGTTCATAGTTTTCTTTGGAAAGCAGACACTGATTTCCTAATCCATGGAAAAAATGTTTTATTTGAAAGGCTTGGCAATCCTAGCTAAAACAGAAGAATTGGAAAAGCACACTGATAGAAAATTTTACTTTAAAATAGGCTGTTCCATGCACTTTCTTGGGTACTGAGGCCTGATGCTGAACTTTTTCTGGTTTTGTAAGCTTGAAGCTTTATGGATAATTGTCACAAAGGTATTTTTCTTCACAATTTCTTCCTTCACAAAACCCATGATGTTTTTACTGTGTAGAAATATAAAAGTATACATCAAAGACAATGACATTACATTATAGTAGATCCTGTTCTGTGGTATGGCAGCAGTCCTCAATTGCTCATAATAATCAGAAAATATCTATGCAAGAGAAAAGCTCTAGAAGAGGTCTTACAGTTTACTGATTTAAGGTCCCTGTAAATGCAGGCTCTTAGATTACAGGATCTAATTTAAATTTGATGGTTTGTTTACAACTATAAACTTGTCTCTATAAATCCATTTTGCCTGATTTGGGGAAAGGGGTTGTTGGAATGAACCAAACCCAGCTCCTCTGGACAAAGAAAAATCTTGTTTTCTGTATTTTATTTTACTCGTGGCTCATGCACTCTCTGGTGCATAGGAGCATTCCTGCCCAGGTGCAGGACTTTGCGTTTCCCTTCATTGAACTTCACAGCATTCCTGCCAGCCCATTTCCACAGCCTGTCAAGGTCCCTCTGGATGGCAGCATGAGCCTCTGGTTCTCTCAGCCACTCCTCCCACTTTTGTTACCATCAGACTTGCTGTGGGTATACTCTGCCCTGTTTTGTCAATTGTTAATGAAGATATTGAATAGTGCTGGATGCAGTATTCACCTCTGGTGTACACCACTATTTACGGGCCTCCAACTGGTTTTCATACCACTGATCAACACCCTTTGGGCTCAGATGTTTAGGCACTTTTCAACTCACCTCACTGTCTGCTCATTCAGTCCATACATCAACAGCTTCTCTATGAGGGCAATGTTAAAAGCCTGACTGAAGCCAAGGTACATGTTATCCCCTGGTCTCCTCCCCTTGGCTATCAAGTCAGTGATTTCATTGTTGTTGAGGTTTAGGGTCAGGACTGAACACTAAACTTATAACAGATGCTCTCTTTTGACCCCCTGTCCTTCCTGAAAGGGGAAGAGAAAGGGAATAAGGGAGACACACTTGCTGATTAGAAAATAAAGGTAGAACAACTTCAATGGAAAGCAAAAAAACAAAACAAAACAACAAACCCAAAACAAAGAAAAAAGGAATACATGCAAATACATACAAAAGTCAATATCAAATCCAATACCCTTCCTTCCCCACCTCACACTCCCGCCCTGGCAATTATGTCACTGTCCCCATAAATGCTGTGGAGCAGGCACTGGACAAGTCTCACACTGGACTCAGCCACAGACAGGAATTCCCACCTCAAGAGTAGGATTCTGGAACTGGATTCAGGAACACTTGGATGGGGACTGAAGGCATAATGGACAGGGTCCTTCTTGGATGCTAGCCATTGAAGAAGAGAGCTTGACCCTTGTGATCCCTCAGTTTTATACCAGCTGTGATGTATATGGGATGGAATACCTTGTTAGTCAGTTTAGGGTCCACTGCCTCGTCCGCTCCTCCTTGCTCGTGCAGCCTTTCACTTTCTGCACTCCCCAACGTGGCACACAAGATCCAGCAGTGTCCTTGGTCTGCACACCAATCCTTGGCACTAACTCTAAACATTGAGTGTTATCACCGCCAGAAGCAGACACTGCCTAGGAAAACAGGCTGCTAACTTCAGACAGTGCAGTTAGTGTAACAGACTGAGCTGAAAAGTAAAATCACTGAACAGAATCAGTTCTGTTTTAACTCAAACCAGGACAATGAGGAAGTTTATCAGTTTGGTCAAATATGACTTCCCCTTTGTGAATCAAGTTCTTAAATGCAATTGCAATCATAACACATTGTTTAGAAACAGCTTAAAACTACTTTGGACTTTTTCCTGTAGTTGTATCATTACTCTAGTCCCACGGAATATGCTTTCATTCATTAGTTTGAATTACTTGACAAATGCTTGGCAGAGGAACCAACCTGACAGATTAAAATATGTTTTCTTCAAAAGACAGCTCTGCAAAAAGATGAGGCAGCTAGCCTTCAAAATTGCTTTTTTTTGTTGTTTTGTTTATTTCTTTGACACATAAACCTAGAAATTAGCAGAAGCGTCATCCAGAAGGGGTTGGTTTTGCTTCAGTTGTTTCATAATTCAGAAATACTCTATTTTTTCCAGCTATTTCTAAAAGGTATTTTCTTACTTTCTGTATTGTGACCTGAGAGATAGGAAAAGGAAAGATGCAAAACTTTGAGTATGTAATAGAAGAAAATTTATAATAATACTCATATACTTAATAAGTTACTTCTTATTTTAAAAGTAATAATTTCAAAGACAAATATTATTGTCACATCATCGACTTCAGAGATTTGATATACTACTATTTGAACAAGAAAAAAATAAATAAAAAAATCACAGTGTGTGACATTTTTGCCAGGGGGTTAATACCAATGAAAATTGTGAAATCAGAGCAAAATAAATTTCTAGTTTCCTGTTACATGACTATATGTAATCTGTTAGTATGGCACCAGTGGCCTGGATTTCTATGCTGTATTTTATAGATTATTTTAACATGTTTTAATACCTGTATGAAAATACCTTCTTTGGCCATACCTAGGTAAACACCAGAAAGGAAAAGAATACTGTGCAAAATCAGGAGTCACAGAACCAAATTTTGTGCTGAGTGAACAATTATGGTGAAGTCATTGCCTATCTCTTCCTTAGATTACAATTACTATTGATTAGTTTGTTAAAGATGAACTGAGAGGGTGAAACTCTCAACATGTGTTGTCGTTACTGAGATGACAGGTATTTGTTGTGACCCCTTCCTCCTCCCTACCTACTACAGTTCTTCTCAAAGGAAAAAAAAACCCAATCAGAATGACGATTCGTGTGCATAAATATCCTGGGAGAAATGAGTACGTGCTTTAAGTGTTTGACTGATGGTTTAAGAGGAGCGTCACCATATATCCCAGTTAAGTGGTATTAAAACCAGTGATTAATTTTGACTGTGTTTCAGAGATCAGTTATGAGTTTAGGTTTCAACATAATGCTAGAGGAGAAATCATGATTATGAAATAGAGAATGTTGGTATTAGTAATAGGTGTAAAAATTGTAACTATCAAACTACTATATGCTAAGACTAGTATAACTGGCTAATAGAGGGGGAGGCATAGTTGTTTTCAAAGGAAAGGTAGATGAATACCAGGATTTCTCAAACTTTTGCCTTGTGACCCATCCTATTTTATCACAGAAATTAAGATTTTTGTCAAGGAAATAATCTGATGAAAGACACTTGTGAGATATTACTGGTCTAGGAAGAATGACATGGATATGAGAAAGAAAAAATTCCCGAGGAATAGAAAAATAGAACTGGAATGAGAATTAATAAAGACTGTTAATAAAAAGCAAACAAGAATGTTTACTGTAGAGTGAGAATTTATCACATGGAAGAAACAGAGATGAAAGGCTAGATTTAGTATTCCATCAAAGAACAACTGTGAATTACTAATATGATTGGGCTTTGAAAAAGGCACATGCAATCCTAGAAAGTTAGAGCTGAAGTATTTCTGATAGAAAGTTTCATAATCCCTACAATTCAGAACTCTCCAGACAGGAAAGGGTCATTCAGGAAGACTGTGAGAAATGCATTCACACAGTGGTTTCTTCGCATCCCTTTGTGTGTAGCAGAGAGTTTCTCTGATAACCCGACATAACTTTTTAAGTGATATCAGGATGAGGTCAATGATATCAATATTTGTATTTCTCCAACAATGTGAATAACACTTAAGATACATGGTTAGGTTTGAAATCTCTAAACAAACTTACGGAGCCAAGTTCATATGCTTTATAAATCCTTGCAAAAACAGATAGAACAGGCATCTAGTAAATCGCTTACATTATTCACACATATGTCATTTGAGCTGCCCAGTATCCAAAAAGTCTGTATGTGGCTGGCTGGTGTGACATGTGCCCTTCTGGAGTGGCAGCTGGAGACATTATTCCTATGTGGGAACAACTGAATTGAACCCCAGAAGTGGAATTCTGTTCCATATGCAGACACCTAAATCTGGATGTTCTTCATAGTCAACAGAGCTAATCAAAAGCCTGGAGGTCTATTCAACATAGTGAATGTAGGTGTCTTTTTTGGGATGATCTGAGAAGTTTATTAGACTCCTTAGGGGAGTAAGAATTTGCATTCACATAGATATATCTGTGTTCAAGACATTTAGATATCTGCATCTAGAGCTGAAGTGTACTGTAATAATCAGGTTGTCCAGAGGGGTTATGGAGTCTCCTTCTGTGGAGACATTTAAAACCCACCTGGATGCGTTCCTATGTGACCTGCTTTAGGTGCTCCTTCTCTGGCAGGGGAATTAGAATAGATGATCTTTTGAGGTCCCTTCTAACCCTTAACATTCTGTGATTCTGTGAGTGGAATCAAAACAATCATAAACTTCAGGAATGAACAGTGATGATTTCTGAATTTCAGTGGAATTTCTGAAATTCAGGAGCAGATTGCCTGTGAGCTTTTTGGCATTATAGATGCAGTGTTTATTTTGGTGATGAACGAGATAGTGCTTGGAAAGGGCATCAATGACTATGAAATTTTTGCTTTTATTTTCTTATTCTTTTTTTAGGCACATTAGGTAAAAAAGAAAGAAAAGTATAACGATATCCTGATAGTGCAAATTGTGCAATTGCAGTAGCAGAGAAGGGATGTCTTAGTCCAGTTCAGTTTAGGAAAGCATTGCCCTGACATAGACATAGACTGGGATGTAGGATTAAATGTTTTTCCATGCTTGATGTTCAGAAAAAGGAACGCTTGTGTCACTGCGCAAGCATGGATTTATGAGTGTTGCTAATAGAGAGGGATGCAGTTCCTTTCTTCACATGAACATGGCAACATCCAAAGCTTAGATTCATGCTTAGGTGATGTGGATGCACTTGTGCAAGGTACAGAGCCATTCCATTCACGTCACCACTGTGTCTATCCCTACTCATGATGCTACTGTGACATTTGCTGCTTGCTCTTTTCTCTCGACATTGAATGTTTTTAAAACTATGTTAATTACAATTTTCTCCTCTTACTAGTAATTATTATTCTGGTTTTATTTCCTTACGCTATATGGGGCTTTTTTTTTTTTTTTTTTTTCTGCCCCTACCCCCTAGTTTTTGGGTTTCCTTCACCTTTTTCCTTAGTTTCCTTCACCTCGCCTGAGCTATTTTTTTTCCTGATTGTCTTAAAGCTTAAAGACTGTCTAGGTTGTGAAGACAGTAAATGTGCAGTAAAAAGGCAGAAGGGGGTGAAAGTGTGCTTCAAAAGGAAGATCATTCAGTATAACATTTCTAAGTACATTTGTTATTCAGAAACAGAAAGAAGGCAGATGTGATGTGCTGTGTGGTACCAAAGTCAGCAAAAATCGAAGAACAGAATCCAGGGCATTATATAAAATAGGACAACACCAAAACTCATCTTCACCTTTTCTTGCTTCCCTTGTCTTGTCGTTCTGCTCTTTCATTATGATTCATTATAGTGCTACAGTTTAAATCCATTGGAGTTACCTGCAGACATGGACATTAATTAGCCCTAATTTCTGTTTTTAATCTCTCCCCTTTCTCTGTTCCTTTCTCCTGCCCACTTCAGGGATGAGAAACATGATTTTTTAATGAAAGTTGGGATTCTGATCTCATTATGTTATTCCAAAAGCTGGTGTTCTAATCGCAGACCTATTGTGCATAAGCGTTAATCTGGTCCTGCTTTATTTAGTCATGTTTTTGTCTTTCATGTTTGTTATTTCTTCAATGGGATAGCTTTGTTTTGGCATGTAGATGATTTGCAAACCATGAAACAGTCCTCATTAGTACTTAATTCATTTTTGTTCATACATTTTCATTATCTACCCTTCAGTTCATAGATATGAGAACTTTTAAAAGAGAGTTCTTTTACCAGAACTTTGTTGTTGATTTTGTTTAGTTTTGTTATGTTTTGTTTTTAAATACGATTAAATAGTAGCAGGATTTTGACAAATTTACATAGCTCTGCTATATTTTCATTTTAGATTTTCTTGTTGCTATGTCTTGACTTCTTTTCAGCCTGCACCATTTGTTTTTACATTTGAAGCAAGCTTTTCATCTACTGTGATGTGTACCTGATACTAATCATAAACAATAAATCAAAGGAATAAACTTCTTCCCTTAGAGTGTTGGTTGTCTTATAAAATGCTGGAAAATCTGATTAGTAAAGTTATAGAGAAACTGTGCTGTGCTTATCACTGGCAGGAGTCTTTCAGATTTAGCAGCCACTTGTCTTCTTAATGATAACTCCTGTTTATAAGCATAGACAAAGCAGGTTAGGGGATATTTACAGCTCTACATTTTTATGATCTCCACAGTCACCTAAAAGAGCACATTTAGACCTCCAAACAATATCGAACTAGTAATATGAGTGAAATTCCTCTCTGAAAAACTGCCTGAACAAGTAGATATGACATTGCCCCAAATCCAGGAGGTTTGCTTTCTTTTTCCAACTCCAACACTTTTGGTCAATTCACTGACTTTCTGCTCTTATCCTACTGTCTTTCTTCTCCCTTATTTAAACTGCACTTTTTTTTACAAAACTGGGTCTGTCCTTTTTCAGTGGATTTTTAAAGTGTTCAGCACATACCTATGAAGTGCAGGGACACCTGAGGTAACAGCCCATGGAGAAGTTGGGAGAGTATAGCAACATTACTCTGGTGCTATCTGCTAGATGATAAACTCGGGGTTGTACATCCCAGGTAAGCCCTGGAAAGATGAAGCTCCTGTGTAGAAAGGAGCAACAGCACCACCACCAGGTGTTGAAAGAAAAGAACAGTTTTAGAAGATTCAACCTTGAGGACGAAGCTAGGAAGAACCAAAATGGAAGAAGATGCCAATGAGCAGCTCAGGCTCATTCCTGCATTCCTGCACTCAGCCTTTAGTATCTGGCTACTGGTGTTTCTGGCAGCTGACTCTGTTTATAGGTGCTGTGGATTTGTGAGTTATTTGTTTGGGGTTTTTTATTTGTTTGTGGGTTTGTGTTTGTTTTGTTTATTTAACATGACTATGTATTTGGGGCTGGTTTAAGTTCTGATGTTGTTGGTAACTTCAGAGCAATATTTTAACCTGGAAGATAACAAATTAACAGTAGAAATAAAATTTTAAGATGTGAAGAGTCACTTTTAATAAAGGACATTGTATGTTTCCTCAGTTCTGGTTAGGTTTATGAGTCAGAATGGCGATATTCATATCATTTCAACTCTGATGCAGATTTATAACCAATACTTTTAAATGTTTAAGTACACAGAAATCCAAAACAACATCTGGAACCATAGTACTCAAGAGTTTCTTCCACTGTCAGCTTTACCCTTGCTCCTATACTGCTTGCATTTCAGCCTCAAAGTACAGTTCCATTTCTTCTTCCTCCTTCCACTACTTTTGCTGCAGTCTGTCTCTCACCACCCTCTTTTTTTCTTTTCTCTTCCCTTTTTCAGCATCCGCCTAATGCCTCTCTTCATTCCAGCAGTCTCTCTACTGATGAACTGACTGGCAGATTTTTTCCCTAAATACTCCAGACGGATCTATTCTGCACAGCCAGCTATAATCAGTATGTTCTCAAGTACTACATGCTGCGTGCCAATGTATAATCTGCAAAAACATACCATTTTGATTAACGTGTTATAGAGACTGAAGTGTGAAAAGGCAAAGGATTGTCAGAGATCTGCCAGTTGCATTGAGATGGTCTTAAATATTAGCAGGATGCCTTCTGGGCTTGATTTGATGATGCTTAAATTTTTTTAATCCAGAAGTTTGTTTTAAATTGTCACATTTTTGGGACCATAGACCTTTGCCTTATGCAGTAAGTTACAGCACACTCTGATGCAGAAAGAGCCCACCTTTTTATTCTTAAAGTTTGAGTCTTCTCATTTTGCTTTCCTAACTGTAAGGTACTTTGGTATTAGTGCTATTCTTACCCATTGCCAACAGTATCTGTGACAGCACTATTAGTTTGATCTTCAAATACTGCAACTTTCAGAATTTAATCGAAGCCATCTTTTACTTTAGAATTTCTTTTCTGCAAATTACCTTAATTTCCTGGACTTTGGATTTAATCTTTTTTTTTTTTAATTTTATCTTTGTTCCTTTTTATTTTGATGATTGAACTTATGATCTTACATATTAATATAAAAGTGACACAGTGAATTGCTTACAGTACCTATGTCACTGAAATGACAGAGACTAATGCTTAGAAGAGCAAGCTAGATTCATGATGTAAGTTATCAAGATGCCTTTTCTTTTACCATATTTAAAAAAAAAAGTGTACCCAGTAATTCAACTCCTTTGTTGTGTTTCAGTCTTTTCAACATTTATTTCCATCTGTTGTTGCAGAACCTACAGTTTCCATCCTTCATGAAAGCAGAACAGACATGTCTAAAACCTTAACCCGATAGCTCTGAAATGAAATTTTTGGAACTGTCTTTGAGATCTGAATTACCAGTTCCCAACACAATGACTAGTCATGAGGCTTCTGTAAAACTACCTGTGGTTTTTCAGATACTAGTCTATATAAGTGAGAAAACTCGGCTATCACGGTGATGTTTCACAGCAGGTTGAAGTTTCTTGAACAGAAAGACACCACTGTGGGGTTGATTTCACATCTTCCCTTTAACTGGTAGCTTTGGGTAGTCTAGGGAAGTGATTGATGGAGAAGGACTGTGTGTCAGTTTCTGAAGCATCTTCCATTGATGTTTACTTTCTCTGATTAAAAAAAAAAGAGGAGAAAAGATACAGAGGACCAGGGTTGCTAACTCAGGGCTGCTCTCAATGCCTACAATTACACTGATGTGTATTTTTCATTATACAGCATTTTGTGCCCAAAATAACTTCAGCTTTTGAATCAGCACAAGGTCATGTTACAACATTGCAACACAGCAATAGTAATAATAAAATTGAAATTGAATCCTCCCTTAAGGAGAGGTACTCACTTAAAAAGCCAGTCCTGTATTAGATCAAGAAGAGATAATAAATATGCAAAGACCCTCCTATCAGATGTTAGTGTCAGGTGCAGTCCTGATTTGGCAGAGATGTGAACAAGCTGACTGGTTCTGTCTTTTTTTTCCCCTCAAATGACATAGTAGCCCAATTCCATACAGTCTCTCCAAATCATGCATAAGCTGAAGATCATTTTAAAATAAAAGCCTTAACATCCAGATGTGTCTGTATCTTACAAAACTTGATTCCTTCATGTTTATTAAAGAATTTGAAGGTCCATGTGGAACTTTAATAAATCATTAATTGATGATAAACAATGCCATTTGGTAATATGGGTGCTCTAACTGAACTTCTTAGAGTCAGGACAAGAGCTACCACATTATATGTACTGTCTATTAATGAAAGACAGAAAATAAGTGAGAATAGAACTTTTGCTTAGCATATTGTTAGAGAATTAGGGTGAAAAATTGCATTATTTTATGTTGGAAAGGACTAATTCTAGAGTTTCTCTACAGCCCACCCCCATGAATAGTATAAGGCTGACAC
Organism: Actenoides lindsayi; assembly: GCA_025331215.1. NCBI lineage: Eukaryota > Metazoa > Chordata > Aves > Coraciiformes > Alcedinidae > Actenoides > Actenoides lindsayi. The sequence continues at coordinate 11,518 of WTSP01018555.1, forward strand.
ATTTCGTGCCAACATGTCTACTCCCTGTAAAGCCTTTACTGTTAGCTCACCTACACACTCTTCAAGAATGGTTCTAGAATCATCATAATTTTCACTTGCCACAATTAAGATAATGTGTTTCGTTTTTTCATCATCACAGAAAAATGAGAAATTATTTTGAGGAGAGTAATCAACAATACTAATCAATATGTGCGGTATGGTTAATAGCTTAGTTAATTGTTTTGATTAGCTTTGGGTCTCTGCAATGAAAGAGAATATTGTCTCTGCATCGCACTTCATTTAGCTTTGACACCATATTCGTGTATCAGTGTTCAGTGTAATTCAGTTGTGTGGCTGAGCTTCTTTCTTCCTCTATCAAAGCTAAATAGATGGCACTAGAGATTTTTGCAAGAACTTTTGTGTGCTTCGGGCTTCATCACTTCTTTGCAATAGATAGCAGTCATAAATTCCGCTCAGCTGGCTGCTTATGGGTTCATCCCACAGAATCCTTAGCATGCTACTGTGCTGACAATATCTTACTCTGGTGGAACATTTGAGGAAGTGTAAGCAGGTTTCTCCTAATTCTCTGTGTACCAAAACATTGGGGAAACAACAGCAACTTCTTATCCTGCACCAGACCAGTGCATCTGGAAGTCCAGGAGAGCCACAGGGGTTTATATGAGTACCTCAGCTCCTGGGAATCTAAGCTTTGTTTTTTCAGTTGCCTTCTTTCTGTCACGGTTTGTGTCAGTCTGAAGAAGCTGTGCAGGATGGTAAAGGGCGGGGGAAAGAATGAAAAAGTTCAGCACTTCAGTGAGCTGAAAAGCCCTGTGCGTAGTGCTCACTTTGTTTCTGCTTCAACTACATTGACTTTTACAAGGCTGGAATCTACACAGAACCCCGTTGTAAAAAAGCATGTTAATAAGGCTGTCTTTCTATTAAAAGTCCTTATTCCTCTGGGAGAGTTCAGAGGGAAACAGAATTCAAATGTGTATATACATAGATATATTTGTATATTTATTACAGCCTTCAGAGTACTATGGCTGAATTAATCGAGACCACTGTATCTGAAAGAGATATGTTACCGAGGGATGGAGGTGGGCTATTTTGAGGAAATGTCAGGTGCCATGGAGGGTTTGTGATGACTTCTGCAACCATACTTCAGAATACTCTGTTTTTTTCTGGTTTTCACTTCACTTCACTGCTTTTTCATATTACCTTTAAGTCTATCTAAGTCTATGGAGGTAATGAAATAGGAAGGGTACAATTACTTCCCTTAAAGTGTCTTCCCTTGACCATGAGCTTCAGATAAACCAAAAGCCAAGAGTAATAGCCATGTTGAGCAAAGATGGGTGAATGTAAAGCAGTCACATCTGCAGAACAGCCTGTGTATGTCTCCTCATTGGATAGAGTGGATACACTTTGCCTTGTATCATTGACATCTATAACGCATTTTTGGCTCATTCTGATCTTAAAACGCAAACACTCCTATATTTATGTGGTAGCTTTGATTCACTGTCATTTCAGAAGGAAATACAGAGAAATTTATACTGCTGGGTACAGTTTATATTTTAGTTTCAGTTTTTATATCTTAATTCCAAATTCTTGTGTTTCTCTGTTCCCACAATCTCTCAAATATGTGCTACATTAAAAAAAAAAGACAAAACAAGCTAACACTGTAGTATAAATGAGAAAGAACCATGATACTTTGTTTTTAACAGTTGTATTTTCCAAATCTCAAGTGAAAGTGAAGTATGTTATGCTTCACATGACACTCCATCATTAACTAAAGAAGTTCTAATGGAATAATTGAGCAATGGCTGCCCTTTCTGTGTCAGTTCCATATGGCCCATTAATTCTGGCAAGTCTGTGTAAGAGTCACTATTATCAACTTCACAAAGATAATCATGCATTAATCCTACATTAGTAGCTCATTATTTTTAAACTCAACTTATTTTATGACCAATAGATTGACTTAGAGAATCTGATAGGGTGCTTCATGGATTTTAAAGAGTGAAAGATTTTACTCTAGAGCTGAGTAAAAGATGACAGAGCCCTGTCAATATATGTTACTAATACTACCCATAGCACTTAATAATTAGAAATTCTCTAAGAGAAACACTTCACCTTTCTTTTTATCTTTTTGGACTAGAGAAGTCATATTCTCCCAAAATATCATCAAAGGATTTATAGGAATTGAAGACATTTTAGCAATAATTCAATAATAGATGAACTACCTGCTGATTGAATGGGTTATTTACAATAAGGCATGTAAATGGCTGAGCTTGCTTTTTATTTTACTGAAGTTTTAAGAAGAGCAGTGCTTTAAAAAGAAGAGGAGAAGCAGTGATGCTGCCACTATCCCGCAGCCCCTGAGTGGTGTGAGCAGAGCCAAGGTGTTGCAGCAGCAGGTCTCATTCAGCCAGCACATCATCAGGCACAGATGTCCTGTCCAAGGTCGATCCTGGAAGTGCAGTCACCAAATATGGGCCAGGCTACCTCTACAGCATCACTGGGGCTGGGGATTGATCCAAAACGGGGCTTCTGGGCCCTTTGGGTGGGTGGAGGGGGCTCAGGGAAGGCTTGACAGCTCATGACAGCAGCAGTTAAAAATAGGTAACACAGACTGGCAACAAGTCAAGATGCTGCTGTAAGGTGACTTTAATCGATACAGCTTAACTTTCTTACCATCCCTAAAGAGGGTGGCTGCATCCCAACAAGATATGGTAGCCCACAGGACCAGGCATTATTAGCCCGGGCTAGAAATTGAATGGTATGGATGACAGCATAGTAATGCTTAGGCTAGAAAACCAGCCCTGCTTCATTTACTAATATAAATGTGGCCATCCATGCCAGAAGAAATCCACTTCAATTGTACTATTTTAGCTTCAGAATGTGTGCGGCTGACATCAGCATCTGAGCCTGGGATCCTGTAGAGGGAAATTGAAGATCTTAACAGTATGCCTTTGTAGACAAGAAAAATCCAGCATAGTTCTTAAGCATTGAACTAATTCCTTCAGATGAAATTTCTGATCAGCATTGATCATTGGGTTATTTAAGGAAAACCTGGGCTAAATATGATTTTCCTTTAAAAATTCCTTCTAATAACCTTCAGCTATTAATTAAAAAAATGAGATGTTCTCATGTTATTTCAAATAATTTAAAACCATCTCCTGCTTTGAAGTTCTAGTTTTGTGAGTGCTTATCTATCTGTCTGTCCATCCAGCAGTAGAGATATATAGATCTGTATAAACTTACTGTAGCAACTCAAGACATCTTAGCCTTCCGCATAATGTAATGGCAACCAAATGCGTGTATTCAAATTTGATGAATGTATTATCAAGGTATTAGGGTTATGGAGCAGCTCCTCTGTTTCACCTGCTAAACCTTGTAATTCTGCCTAAGACTAAAAGGACATAATTGAATTTGTCTCCTCCTAAAAGCAGCGTTAAGTTGGATGCAAAGAGTTGTGAAATATCTTAACAGAAGTGAGAAGAAACTCACCTAAAACAACAATATGAGCATCTTGGAAAGTAAATAATTTCATTACAATGCTGCTTAAAATATAATATTCTATTGCACACAGTTGATTACCTGAAGCAAGGACTGTTTTGTGTATCTTCTGTGTTTCTGTGGAATTTCCAACTAAATTATCAAATCATTATAGAACAAGTATTCTAGCTTGGCTGTGATCTTCATGGAGTTTAAGCCTCTGTAGATGTCATGTAGTATTTAGATATGATTGAAACTTGCCTAATTTGATTTTCATGATTCCTTCCTATTAAAGACCTGTTTTTCCTCATTCCAGAGGAATAGCCAGTCTTATAATATAATATTAGCCAGCCTTATAATATAATTTGGCCTAATGTGGCTATCCATAACCAGGCATTTCACTGGGTAACTTGAAAAAATATTACTGAAAAGTGATCCTAGTTTTATTGTATTCCCAGAAACTGTGTGACAGACATGTTCTGTGAGAACTTAGAAGCAGAACCTCTAAAATGTGAAAAGACGTTTTTATTAGGGCATAACATAAAACACTGTCCATATCTTTTGGTAGTTTATCACTTCCTTCTTTTCAGTCTTAAGGTCAGATGTCCTGAAGAAATTTTTCTGTGGCAGGTTGACAAAGATGATGGCTTCATCATCTAACAGTATTCTACACACTATAGAGTGATCTAAAAGCTTTTGGCTCACATGCTTGTCAGTTATCAATGATTTCCACATTGGTATCAAGAAACAGGCTCTTAGATTCAAAAAGGTGAGGAATCTGAAATGCAAACTCTGTCCTACTTAGAAAAGATAATCATTTTATAATAGTAACACATTATACTGTCTTACAAAAGTTACAATTTAATTGAGTGTTACCTCTATTTAATTAACAATAGTATTATCAGCAAATATCTACTAAAAGGCAAACCCAAGTAATCCTTCAGAACTGAAATAATAAAAAAAGATGTAATGTTTCCAATGAAGCTACACAGGAGCACTTCCAAACAGATAAATGAATAAATATTTCTTTCAATAGCTTTTGTTTATGCAAAAAACCCCAAAATATAATTTTTTAAATCCATTTCTATTGTCCGAAGTCAGTGAAAAGTAAAAAGTAAAAGCTTAAATGAAAACATGTAGTCAGAACTGAGAAATTATATATTTAGGTTTTTACTCTTTGTATCATACTTGAAATATTCTGCTAAATATTTACTGCATTTGCATTTGATACAGTGTGGTGAATCATTATCCTACAAGAAGGATAGTTATACAATGGATTGCAAGGAAATCATAAAAGCAGGCAACTTACACTGGATGAAGTTTCACCCCTTGTATATAAATATAAATAAATTTAATTTATATATAAATCTTTAAGAAATTTATGGTATTAGCAAGTCAAAGTGTATTGTTGGAGAGTCTGTGTACTTCTCATTGGAACAGATATTTTGTATATACTTTTAGAATAGGTATGAAGAAATACTTTAGTGAAAAAAAGGTCTTGTTCACTGATAGTGTTTCAGTTTCGTCAAGGAAAACAGTATAGTGGTTTCACTTAGGTTTTTTCTATTCAGAATATGTTCCATCACTTAACTCAAGCGTTTGTATGCTTAAACTTACCCTGTCCCTAAGAGGGAAATTAATCTTCCAGGCAATGAGAAGTGACCTCAGTAACCCTGGAGAGCAGGGAACTTGACACTAACCAGTTGAGACTGGTAGTAATCTCATGCTGTGCAGAAGGTCTAAGAGAACAGTTTGCAAGGTTAATGTGTTAGTACTTCAAGACAGTGTCCTAGGAAAAAAGAAAAAGTAGATAATTAACTCACCCAGAGCCACAGGCTATTTTGTGTTTCTACTGTCATTATGATGATAAAGATAGACTAAACAGACTTTCTCTTGTGAGACTCTGTGCTCTGATGAATTATAAGGGCTCAAATCAAAACAGTGCTTGCCTGAGAACTTAATGCAGTTAAACAGCAGTAGAGCAGAGGGATGTTCTGCAACTCTTCCCTGATGAAGTGTTTGTGTCTCCTGATAGCAGGAATGGTTACTTTGCTTAATGTGCTGCTTTCCTAGTGTCAGTGGGACAATAAGCAACAAATGTGAAATTTATGTTATTATCAATGCTTATAATGATATCCACAGTAGCTTCTTTTTTATTGTTGTTGTATAGCAGAATGGATCTGTTTTTTAAAACAGGAACAGAATCTTTTGTAAAAGTTTTAGCTCCTTAAAGAAAGAGTTTTTCTTTAAGAAGGGTCTAGAATAACAAGAAATGGCATAGTAAGATGTTTTGATTCTACTAATAGGGACACTAGAATTAAAAAAACCACAAACAACAACAACAACAAAACCCCAAACAAACCAACCAACCTAGATTTCGTGTTCCCTCTCTTAAATATTGAGTTGTTTCATCAGCAGCTATCAGCTGTAGTGTCTTAAAATGAAAACTTGAAACTTGTAATTGGTATAATTCACTGGGTGTGTGATGATTCCAAAGGGGATTCTGAGTGGTATAGAAATTAAAAGCTATCAATATTCTGGTGACATCAGGGCTGTCAGGTTCATCTACTGATAAATCTAATTACTTTTAAGTTAGCAATTGAGAACTCTGGCCTGGATAAAATACTTAACCTTATCTCAGTCCTATGAAGGCAGAAGAGATGTCAGTGTGTATCAGAGAATGTTATGGGTTGGAAGGGACCTCGAAAGATCACCTAGTCCAACCCCCCTGCCAGAGCAGGATCACCTAGAGCAGGTCACATAGGAATGTGTCCAGGTAGGTTTTGAATGCCTCCAGAGAGGGAGACTCCACAACCCCTCTGGGGAGCCTGTTCCAGAGCTCCTTGACCCTCACAGTGAAAAAGTTTTTCTTTATGTTTCTGTGGAACCTCTTATGCTCCAGCTTACACCTGTGCCCCTTGTCCTATTGTACACTAAACCAGTTACATATTAATGGCATTAATGGACTGATGGGAATATAATGAAGTGTCATTGATCTTTTTGTCATAGCTCTCATCTATACATCAAGTCTGTGTTTCAAAGTGGCCTCCTCAGCCATAGCTCACCTTCTCCGGCATATTACTCACTTGTAGCCCCTTTTTTGTTTTTTGTCCCTTGAGGAATAATACACTGGGTTTTCTGCAGATTGGTTGTTCAGAAAACAGTTCTCAAAAAGGATTAACGAGATATGTTTATTGATAGCACTCAGGGAGAGTTTTACCTAAGTACAAGTCCTTGCCTAATACTTCTGAGTATCACTTTGTAAGATCTTTGTTACTGTCTTACTGAAACCAATGCAGTTTTACAAATTCACTTGCATTTACTCTAGCTTATTTTTATTACACTAGCTTATAGTGGGAAAGTATTTTAAATAGGGGGATTAAAACTGCTGTGATCTCAGTGTTCCTATTTAGCTGCCTGCCTTAAGCTATTTTGTGCATCCTGGAAACTTTTCTAAATGAAGCCAAGGCAAGACAGGACTATTTTTGACCTAGACAAAATCATCTGCTGTTTGTTGGCTTTGCCATGCCTCCCCAACCCTGCAGCCTGGAGAGCCAAGCTGATTGCTGCCAGCTTCCCTGAGACTTACAAGAAACAGTGGCTTCAGCTGGCAAATGGGTGAAGTCACTTGTGGTTATGGTAAATGCTGTTCCATCCTTTTCGTCTTTTGGTGACAGTGTTGAGAGCAAGCCTAGTGTTTCAGAGCCCTGTGAGATTTCTGTGATTCTCTTTTTGACTGCTCTTTCTGTGACTGAAGTGGCCCATCCTGGTGCAGCAAAAATTCCTTTTACCTTCACAGGTGGGAAGAGCATTTTGGTTTCTATTGGCTTTGCTGCCTTGAAGTAGCTTTTCACATTGGCGTGTCACAGGCTCCTAGTCCTAGCACAGCTATTCAAAGGTTTTTCTTCAAATGGAGCAAGCATTCAGTCATGACTGTCTGGTCTCCTAGATTGCACTGATTAACTGTAACCCTCTTCTTTAGTACACTGCCAGACCTATTTAGTCTTTCTGTAATGGTAATTATATGGTTCATGCACAGTCTCACACTCACATACATTTTCCATGTCATGCTGGCAGACATGTGTTTTGAATATGAACTGACCTGACCCTTCCTTACTGACAGTTCTTCTCATGGTTCTTATTACAACTGGCTATACTTTCATTTCTTATGATCAAATAACATATCAAGAATTATTTCCAGAAAGCTCTAGGATAAATAATGTAAAATAAATACAGGTCAGATTCTGCCATTACTCCCTGTGCAAAGCTGCTTCATTGACTTGCGAGAGATTTATTATGGGATAATCTGTTTTATAAAATAATTCCCCCCCAAAAATATGTAGTTATTGTGGTTTAACCCCAGCCAGCAGCTAAGCACCAGTAAAGGTAGTAAAGGTATTGGTCACAGACTCTGAAGCTTTGATAAAGTCTATATTCCTCCCAGACATGAAAAAGAGAAAAAAGTAAACAAATAATTTGGTATATATAATTAACTCAGTGTGTGTGTATATATATCTCATGTACATTTATTTTTCATATTTTGAGATCATTTTTGAGAAGGAATCAGCCTGCCATAGATGGTAGTGCCATTTGTATCGTAGTATCTTTGCATTTTCAAGAGCAGAAATTGTTACAGTGGTGGAAAAATGTGTAATAAACCCACTGCATCCTGTTTAACCAGTCACTAAAAGGTGACGTTTTAATACTCTTCATGTAGGATACATTTTGTTTGCTTTTATTTTTACATTGAATAATGACTATAACTGAGAAGGATAAATTAAAAAAAAAAAATAATCAAATAAGCTTTCATGTTTTTCTTCAGTGTCCTAACTAAATAATATGTATAAATCCATGGAGAAAAAAGAATTTTGAAAATGTTCTTTTAATCTGAGGGACCTGTTGAAAAAGTTCCTGTCCCTCTTTGTTTGACAAAGCTTTCTTGAAGTCAAGGCATTAAGAGGCTGGAATCATAATGGAAGATAAAAGGATGTCTTTTCCATGTTAAGAAGCTGTGATGTATGATTATTATTTAATTTTCTGAAAAAGACCCTTCTATTTTTGGTTTGCTCATGAATTATTTCTCATGCAGAAAATGGGATCACTTTGTCCTCATGCCTTGCCTTACTTAAAATAAATAAATAGATAGATAGATAAATGTTTCTATTTGTCATTCTTCATGATGCTTCTTCTAGTAAAGTGGCTTCTCCAGAGCATTAATGTGTACCTCTGGATGGTACTGCTGATGAAGAGAGCTGCAACCTAAAAAATACAGATTTCCAACTGTCCATAAGGGCAATGAAGATAAAAAGCCTGAAGAGACCAAAAATTTATAGCATAGAGCAAAATGCTAGTTTCTAGCTATGCCGTCTTTGTGGCGCCAAAATCACACACTGATTACAGCTAGAAAAAAGGTCTCTGTTATTCTCCGTGCTGAATAGTAATTACTGTGTTACTGTATTCCACTCCCCTTTCTTTTGCTCTTTCTGAACATTATCAGATCTATTTTAGGTTTTAGCGCAGCTTTTGGGAAACATAAATTACAGAATATTGTTTACGATGATGGTCATCTTGTGAATTATATATCAGCTATTATATATTACTAACTAATTAACTTAGTGTAACTAAGTGCATGTACCCATGAGACTGGAGAATGTTAAAATGAAAGACTAACCACAGCTTCCCTGAGCTACGTGATCTAGGTTGTGTCTGAATTTCTGTTCTTTCAGGTGCCCTCTGATTAAATTAAAATAGAGAATGTCAGGATCGGTGTACTCTAAGGAAGCAATTGTTCTGCTGTAACAGGAAATAGTGCAATTTGTCTGAAAAAAAAAAAAAAATAAAAATTCATGCCCTTACCCCTCTGGCATTCCACATTACACCAAAATTGGTACAAAATTGGAGGGGCTGTAAATCACCCTTACTCAATTGACTTCTATTGGAACTGAGCTGATTTAGGCTGGCGGAAGGGCTCTAAATGCTCTCAGTCATGAAACAGGTCACTTGCAGGTTGTTAGGCTGGCTTAAAAATGATCTTACTAAAGTACATTTTGGCTTTTCTTTCTGTTATTTAAAACTTTGGTATCCACTGAGGTCACAGAGAGTGAGCTCTCTACAGATTAAAATGTTTGAAACATATTTAAAAAGGGACAAAGGTTGTCACCACCGCTTTTCATCAATACACTTTTTTTCTTTTCCTCCCACTGTCACAGAACCTCAGCCTCATGGAAATGAGTGAAAAAGTCTTAGTTATACAATTCTTGCAATAAGTGTTACAGCAGTCACAACAAAAAGCATCCAACCTGGCAACATTAATTATGTTGTACCACTGTCTGTGTAACATGTCCTTAAAGATGCAGATACCTTACGCCACGAGGTCAAATCTAGTAATGTTGATCATGCAAATTCACCTGGTTTTCTGTTTGTGTTGAACTGTTTTTAGTGACCTAAAGGACTGAGAGAGAAACTGGCAGAGGTACCAGAGACAAGGTGAGAGGGAGGTAATTCTTCAGCTGGTATGTCCCCCAAATGAGCTCAGTCTAGGCTGCTGTGGATTTCCACATGCTCATCTGCATGAGCTCATGTGCTTGTACATACACGTAGGTACATAGGCACTTGGGATTGTTCAGTAGTGTTGTATAAGACATTTTTGGTGAAGTAGTATCTGAATATTGGATCACAGGTGTGGTAGTTTGACCTTGACTAGACACCAGGTGCCCACCAAACCACGCTATCACTTCCCTCCCCTCAGCTGGACCAGGGGGAAGAAAATAAGATGAAGCTTATGGGTTAAGACAAAGGAATTTTAATGAAAAGCAAAGCAAGGCTGCACGTTGAAGCTAAAGAAAACAAAGATTTATTCTCTACTTCCCATCAGCAGGCGATGTCTGGCCCTTTCTGGGAAGCAGGGCTCCAAAGGCATAGCAGTTGCTCTGGAGGGCAAACCGATGGACCCTCCGTCCTCCTCCTTTTCCTAGCTTTTATAGTTCAGCGATGTCATATGGTATAGAATATCCCTTTGGTCAGTTTGGGTCAGCTGTCCCAGTTGTGTCCCCTCCCAAGATCTTGTCCACCCCATCCCATTGCAGGGGGAATGCTGAAAACCAGCCTCAGTGCTGTGTGAGCCCTGCCCAGCAGCAGCCACAACACAGGTGTCTTATCAGCACCTTTCCAACTCTCAAGACAAAGCACAGCACTGGGAGGGCTGCTATGGGGAAAATTAACTCCAGCCCAGTCAGACCCAATACAACAGGATATTTTAGGAAGGGACCTCAAGAGATCTCTGGTCCAACCTTGTGCTCAAAACAGGGTCAGTCTGAGGTTGGATTCAGAGGACTCATGACTTTATCCAGTCAGGTTTTGAAAACCTCCAAGGGTAGACAGAGATTACGTATCTCCTCTGGGCAACCCATTCTGCTGCCTGAGCATCCTCATTGGTAAAAAGCTTTTTTCAGTCTAAACCTCTTGTTTCAAGTTGTGCCTATTATGTCCTGTCCTTGCATCATACACCATTGTGAAAAGCCTAGCTCCATCTCCCTGCAGGCGCTGATGTTTGCTACCTGGGCGGCTTGACCCCAAAGCCATTTCTTCTCCAAGATGAACAATCCCATCTCCCTCATCCTTTCCTCACAGGACTTGTGCTCCAGCCCTCTGAACCTCTTGGTGGCTCTCTGCTAAATTTGCTCCAGTTTATTGATATATTTCTTTTACAGAGGGGCTCAAAACACATTTACACATCTAATGTACTGTGGAACACTTAAATGATTTTAAGGCTTTTCCCATCAGTCTGTATGCTAAAGGTTATGATACAAGTTATAAGAATAAGGAGAAATGAAAAAGCCTTGGCAAAATGAGATCAAACTGCCCTTGGTAAATTGGAACATGAACTACACAAGATTGTGGCATTCTGTAGAGGAGTTTTGATTTCTCTGAAAGTGTATCTGTAACTGTAAAATGTGTTGTAAGAAAGTAAATGGGAACATTTCAATTCTATTCAACATCAGGTGAAAATTACTTTTGACCAGCCTTTGGCTAACATAGTAGGCTTATGGTAATATAATGGCTATCACAGGTGGTCTTCATTTCAATGAAAAAAATTAGAATACCTAAAAAGTCACGTCCTTTTTTGTCTGATTTAAGGGTGCATGAGAATAATCGAGCACGTGCTCCCAGTCCCAGTGTTACAGTGATATGTATAAACTACTAAAGAATTGCTTTTTGTTTTTTTGAAGTACATATTGCCAGTAGAAATCAATGATGAAAACAAAACTTCAGGATCAGGATACGGTTACAATATTGCATGGTGAACTGCAAGCCTGAAGCCTCACCATGCTCATAAGAATTCATGCTAGGGGCTTTGCTGATATAGGTATGTAAAATGTGACAATGCAAATACTTTCTATCAAACCTGTGCTTTAACAGTACTTTGCATATTTATTATGTTATTATGACTAGTGTACTAGCACCTAAAGGAGGGATTTGATTCCTGAGAAAGTGCTTAATCACTGAGACTTTTAAGGATAAGATGAGTATCAGATGTCTATATTTTGTGCTAAACTGACTGTAAATTTGGTGTATTCGGATGTATTTGTTGTATTGATCCCCTGAGAGGAATTAAACTTGTTTGTACTGTGAATTCTAGATGGCCCTTGGTAGAGGGGAAAGGCCTTCAAATCCTCAAGATGGCTCTGTTTTTATCTGTGTGAAATAGCAGAACTTCACATACTTTGGTAAAATTTTGAAATTTGAAGGAGTTTATGCAGTTAAGGATGTTTTTGGCTACTTTTTAATACTACATGCCTAAATTGTACTGCAGGGACTTTTATACTTTTCTTGGTGTTGTTTGTTCCTTAGTCACGAGAATCTTCTTCAGCGCTATCCAATTTAGCATGTCTCAGCCAAAATAATTCTCAAATTTGCTGCAAAAGCTCTGACAGCATATCTTCTACCCCCCCACACTTCAAAAATACCATCTCCAGACAAGTCTCTTCCTCCTCTCCCCTCCACTCTTTGTAGATAATTGTCCTGATTCACGCAGAGGGAGCAAGTAGAGCAAATTGATTCTCTGTATCTAAAAGGGACAGGGACAGCACTGTCAACGAGGGACATTTTCTTCAAGATTGTGAATGTCATTATTTTGCCCCAGTGAGGATGGGATATGTGGAGCTGTAAAAATGCTGCCAGTGGAGCATGTGCAGCAAACCTGTTAAAGGAGCAAACCCCTTAGTGTCTCTAATTTAGCAATGAAGCCAATCAGTTCTAATTAGTTTGTGATTAAAGAACTAGCTAACTTCTAGGTTGTGGGAAGAGTAGTGTTTGTGAGTAAACTGTCTTCCTGTTTTAGATTAAAATCCACTTCCAGAAGCCAATTGTCCATGTCCTGTTCGTGGCATCAAACAGTCCATTAAGTAGCTGCTTAGTTCTAATTTATGGTGTTCTTATTTATATCAGATCCTGAAGAAACACCTTTAATTGGTGTAGTGGGAAATTACAGATTATCACCTGTTGAAAATCTTATGTTTCAGCTGCTGTCTACACAGCTTGTAGAACAAAATGATGTTTCAGCACCTCCAGAAAATCACATACGTTTACTTTGACACTCATATGTGATATTCTAGATTACTTCAATTCAAAGCTCTTGAACCCACAGTTTTCCATTCTGACCATCAAAAATTGTCTTTTGTCTTACAGAAAAGTGAAAAATAGAAACAAAAAAAATTATTTAATTTTCTATGACACTGTAGCATTTTTTCCTACTGGTTACACTAAGTGAAATCAGCTATTTCTTTTCCTCATCATGCCCTACTTCTTGCAGTGTGATGGTATCATTAAAACAGGACACAGCAGGAAGAGACAAATGAAAAAGTTAATGCAGCATCTTCTTCAGCTTTTAATATTGTAAAAAGTTACTATTGGATCTCTTATATGCTTAAATTGGTAGTTATCCCTTTACAGTGAAAACCATTCTTTTTTTTCGTTCCTTTTTGATTGCAGTTGAAAAAATCCTCCTACTGCTTCTTCCCGAAAATGTCCTGCTCTATTTCCACATATGAACTCTGTTATGAAAGCTTCTATCTTGTCAAGCTCCAAAGATTTCCTCTTGGAAGTTTGATACTGTGAATACAGACCCAGTAGTAACTCACAGTGAAATTGTTTTAACATTTATTATTACATTTATTTTCATTTTATGTTGGTTTTCATTGCATTTGTCTTGAAATGTTTTTTGCCTATTTGTCTCCTTAGTAGTAACATGCAGCCCTGTGAATTAGTCCAAATATGACATATATTCTCATAGCTATAGTCAGTCATTGCAACAACTGTAAGAAAACATAATAACTGATTTTTTCCTTCTTCTGGATCTGAGTCTCTATCCCCATAGCAGCTGACCAAAGCATAGATAGTATGTGTGATACTGTTTTATACCAGCAGCAGACTTCATCTGAGGACTGTAGAGTTGTTACACAGACCTGCAGAAAAATGTGATTAAAGACCACTGCAAAGAAAAATAATATAGACCAAAGAGAATGAGCAGGAGGGGTGGGATGAGTGGGCTGGTGGGTGAAGAAATCTCAGATCTTGGGTTAAAGGAGTAACACTTTGGAGTGAGTGGAGTATGTGTGAACAGAGAAGCTAAACAGTGGAGGAGAAACCATTCTTCAGTAGAAATGCTGGACACCATAGTGAGTTTACCCAAGGCTTGACAAAAGGGGTATTTTGTTCATCGAACTGTTTCAATTCAAGAGTAACAAAAGGCTCATCCTTTTTTTTTTAGTTAGGATTTATCATGCATAATACTAGTTTTCTAGGATTTTACTATGTAGTCTAAGCTAGGCACACAAGAAAGTCAGTTCAGTTATTCCATTTTTCTTAAATGTTTATTTTCGGGTAGAGTGAATGAATGTTCTGCTTGAAAACAAACAAACAAAAAGCTTTCTTTAGGTTAGAAAATAAACTGTTTAGATCACTAAAGCTGCATGAGATGCAGCAGCTAACTGCAAGAAAAACCAAAGTTACTCAATGCTTGATGTAAAATTATGACATCAAAACATTTAGACTGAGTGGGAGTTCACAGTAGATTCCAAATCTATATTTGAATTCTTTGCATAAACAAGCTATCAAATATTCATTGCATAAATGGCTCTGATGGGATGTTGCTGCACCTTTGCTTGCAGACTTCAAGCCAAGCCAGAACAGACATCCATGACATATGGTCATCATTTGATGCAGGAACAGACAATTTTTTGGACCTTCTCATCAAACTGAAGGACACTTAAACATCTGGTCACTAATCATTAATATGACTAGTTAAGATGTTGCAGTATTTTTGTGAAGTCTTGCTGTAACTTAACTCTTTAGTATCCGTACAGACTCGTCCCAAATAGTGGCCACAAACAAGGAAGTGATGTGCTTGGATACCTCTGTATCTGTTTATACTTCCAACAAATTGCAACAACTGCAAGAAAAGCCATTTTTAAGCAGGATATTAATCAAGTTTGTAACTAAAAATAATACTCTTGAGGACTAAAGTCCTTAGAGTTTCTTGTCTGAAGCTTAAACTTTAGAGCTCTCACGGTCAATAAACAGAGGAAAGGATTTTTATACATACTGTTGCTGTGTGCTGAAGGTCCCCTGAGAATCAATGCTAACAGACAATGAATAAATTCAGTTGCATGTACTGAATCTCTCCTTTGCTGATAACCATTGCTATAGGCTTTGTAGTTATACACTGAAGTCTGCATTAGAAGTGTTTGCAGCCTGGGGGGTTTTAGAGTGGTATCAGTTATTTACACTTAATATGCCTGGACTAGTAAAGTAGCAGTTTCTTCCCACAGAAATTCCTATACATAATCTGTGTTAGCACATGTAGGTTCTGTTAAACTCACCTCAAGATCTGAAAAGATGCCTCTTTTTAGAATTTGTTTTAAATGAGAAATTGATCAAAATATTTGTTTTTCTATTCATACTAACACTCACCTGTATACGGGCACTAATCTGAGAGAAGCATGGGATTTCTCCAAAATTTTGTGTTCTTGCTTATTCTGCATATCTAAAGAAGTGTGCTAGACTACCAGGGTGCAGGATTGAATTTCTTAGCATGCCTGTGGATCCCAGTTACGAGACGAACAGGATACAGAATTGTGGCAAATTTTCATAGACTTTATAAGAAGTTGAAGTAGGACGGAGACTGCAGTTGCTTCCAAGTTATTGTGTGCTTTGTCTATTATTAATTAAAACTGTCATAGTTATGGGTACAGAAATTCAATGTAGAGTCAAAAAGGTTAACCTGACTTTGAAAGTTAAAGTTCAAACAACATTTTAAATACCTTTGATCAACTAGTCCTTACATCTCTGTGTTAGCAAACAGTAAGCAAGTTTTCACCTTTGTCTTCATGCTGTTTGGTTCAGAAATCTCAAGTACTACTTCTGACATGGTTTAATGATGATGAACACACCTATTTTTATAACTAAATCATTTTTTTCCTGTACCATTTTGATTTGGTCAAAAATGAGTAAATAACATTCCTCATTCAAAAATCACACATTTTGAGGCTGAAATTCCCAATAAAATTAATGGTCAAACTCATGGGTTTCCATTTGAAGCTGAACTTTGTTTGTTGCTATATACTCATATATGTAAAATAAAATCTTAACTCTGACAAATATATAAATTGATCTTCTGCATTAGTTTTTTATTTTTATAAGTAAAAAAGAATAGATATAATTAGAGGGTTACAAAAAGCGCTATACGATAGCAAGACAAATTCAAATCAACTGCATTACTTTAATGCATACTAAAACTGGAAATATAGAGAAATGAAATAGACAGTGGATCACTAACACTTCAAAATGATATATGATGCAAATTTGCAGAAGTGTAAGGCTTAAGCAAAACTGAAATGTGAATCTCTGACTTCAGTGTCTTTTCTAAGACAAAAACAGATGCAACAAAAGGGGAATTAAGTGATATTTAAATGTCAGTGTAAATATTTAGGAAACCTGCAAAATGCATGGAATTAATTATAAGGAAAGCTTTGCAGAATTTGAGTGTGGTTTGCCTTCCGGCATAAAATCTGGAGAAAATTTAACAAAACCTATTGTGATGACAGATTCATTAATTGCTGTGGATCCTTGCTTACTAATGCAATGCTCTCTCTCCCTTTTATTTAAACTTCTACAGTGCCTTCCTTTTTTATGAAGGTATTTCTGGAGTGGGTATGTGCTCTCAGGTTGTCAGATGTATTGTAGCTAGAAAGTGATCTAGTATAGGTGAACAGATCAGCAGTATTTTTAGTGGGCAAGTATGGCCTGGCAGTAGCATTGGTAATGCTTTGCCTGCAGTTTCCAAGCTGCAATCTGCCAAAATGTTATATTCAGTTTTGACTTTTGTCTACACTAAATAATATATTCCTACATGAGCAATTTTATTGATATTGACTAGTGACGTGCCTGAAAGAAATGGTGCTTATCCCACCCCACTGTATTTTTGATATACCTTTTCTTTTAAATCCATGGTGTGGTTCTTAGTGTGGTTGGCAGAAATCATACCCAACAGTGTCTCCTCATTATCTGAATGCATTCTTTGTTGTTCAGCTTAACATATAACATCACAGCAAGTCTTGGCTCAGCAAGATTTCACACAATCCTGCTGCTCAAATTTTAAATGTTTGTCGTTTCTGAATGCCTGTGTTCTCCAACTCTATACACTGTTTCAAGGAGCTATAATTAAGCAATGTGAAGGCATTAACTAGAAAAGGGAAAGTTTTTCACTCTGATAAAATTCAAACTGTTGTTACAGATTCTTAAAACACAGAAACAAGGACAAAAAGAATCTCTGTTAGCAATGCAACTTCAGTTTGTTTTTCTAAGAAAATACTCTAGTAAATGTCACATATAGTAGTAGGAACAAAAAACCCCCAATATGACTAGAATAATAGTTTAATTCCACTTTGATATATATTATTGTGTATTTGTTAGAAGTACTTTGCTGAAACAAATTTCTGATTTACTGTGAAGGTCAGGAAAAATGTTACGGTATTTCCAATGAAAAATGGTTGTGGGCAGGGATTGAATTTTTAAGGTACTTATCTGAAGAATCAGACAAACAAAAGTGCTAGTTTCTCATTTATGGTGATGTTAAAATGAAAATTATTGAAACATATTTATTTATGTGAAATGTTCTTTTTCTATTTTCTGTTCGAAAAGCATTTTAAAAATGTGAGTTTTCAGCCCATTTCTGGGTAGGAAGTGTTTTTAAATCTCCACATTATTCCAGGGGTTGAAAAATTGTTTCTTTCTCAGACTTTTGCTAATTGTTCTTGCTGTTTGTTTTTTTGGTGGGGTTTTTGTTGTTGTTGTTGGTTTTTTGGGGTTTTTTTGTGGTTTTCTTGAGTTTTTTTGTGGGGTTTTTTGGGTTGTTTTTTTTTTTTGAGTTGGTGTAAGGAGGCATAACCCCAGAAAAATTACATCAAGTGCCAGTTCATTAAACCACAAAACCACATCTGTCAGTTGTTGGAGAAGAGTAGACAGTCAAACGGCTTCATTTCACTAACATTGCTTCTACACTCTCAATTTTCTTTTTGGAATGGCTGAGAAAATTGATATAATCCTTAACTTCCTCTCTGAATTGCTTCCTAAACTGACACCATACTATTACAGAGGAGCTGCAGGTTTTGTGATGCACTCTTCAAACTAACTCGTGCACAAAACAAGCATCACAGTAACCCTGCAGCCATTAGAAAACACAACTCCCCCGCCATGAAAGTATATCATCCTCTTAAGTTTGAGTAACAGAAGATGATGATTTCAACTGCATTTGTTCAGAGAGAGCAAACTATAATGTGTGGGGAAAACAGCTGAATAATCGGGAAGACTTCAATGGGAGAAACATATGCTCCTGGTGCTTCCTGCTGAGCCTGCTGAAATGGCTTACGGTTACAGATGCCAGCTTTCTGAGGAAAAAACTGTTGCTGCAGAGATGGAAAGTTCTAACCAATTCTGATAAATAGAGAACTGTCATGTCTGAGCTGAAGAGTAGTGGGAGCCTGCTTACAAATTATTGTGATTCAGCTATGATTATGATTGGCACACACAAAAGGATTAATCTCGACACAATATTTACCTTTGATTTTGTTTGCTTCCAAGTGCAACTTAAGTAAAACTGTTTTGTGAGCCAGTTAATGGGGATAAATATTTTAACAGTGAGTAAAAAATATGAATTTTAGTTGAACTGAAAAAAATGTCATCCAAGATGCAGACTTGTCAAAACAATATTTGCACAGATGCACTGTTATCAGTGCAATCTGTACTTATGCACAAGCGTATATAACAAAGGCAGGTAAAGGGGAGCAAATAGAATAAAAGCTGTTCATAAGTAACCATTTTGCATGTTACCATTTTCACAAGAATTTTTATTGACATTTTTCTCCACCCCTCTGCATTACTTGTCCTCTCGCCGTTACCTCAGAAAGATTTATTCCCTTGTTTAATGCACAGTCCATAAAAGAGCTGATTTGTCACTCAGCACATGCAGGAGAGGACAAGGTGACGGAAGAGTGGATGGAAATGTGGAAAGGAGGGAGGAATACAGGCTCACTGAAAGGGTTCTTCCCTTGCTGGTGACAAACCCATGGTAGGAGATTCCTGACCCTCCTATAGTAGGACTGTCACTGCTAAGCCAGCTGTTCCTTAACTGGAGGACAAGATGTGCAAGTCTTGGTCGTGTTTCTTTTACAGCTGGTTTTTTTTTTTTTTCCTCTGATAAATACTGATTTTTACCAAAATTACCAACTCTAAGAGTAAGATACTGTCCTAGTTTCACTGGGATAGAATCATAAAATAAATTTTCTATTCAGGAAAGATGCACTTTTGAGAATATTGCATCATCCAATTCAATGAGAACAAAGTTGATAAAACACTTTTTCTTTTTCCCATTCATGGCCAGACATGCTATGCAGTTCTCTATCATGATCAAGTGTTTAGCAGTTTCATGTTAGCCAGGTGCTATAAATCTGAGTGAAAGTCAGGGCAGTTGACCGCAGGCTGGCCGGCAGAAGTGTTCCATACCATAAACATCATGCTCACTATACATTAGAAAGTTTACTGGGGACCATCTTCTCTCCTCAATGGTCTCCATCCCTGGAGGGTCTTGCCTGTCATTCCACTGCCAAGGTCTGCTCTCCAGTTCTTTGTGACTGTTTCACTTTGGCTGTAGCTGTGGTGCTCGCAGTGTTTGACATCTAGCATTCACTGCTGGGAGGGCACAGCTTGCAACCACTACACAGGCTGAATATAACACTGTGTTCTTCATATTAGCACTGGTATTAATATTAGAGTTGTTATTATAATTTTACTAAATCTGTTTTATGGCCCTCCTTTCCTTTTTCTGGATTGCCCTTCTCAGGCAAGGGAATGGGACATTGATAGAACAACTAACTAAAGAGAGACAGATACGTAAGGTAATAATAAACATTGAAATAAGTGGCTTAATGGGGTATAAATGTAAATCTGTAGTTGACAGTTGAGTTCTTTGATGTGACATAGAATATTAGTCCATTGCTAGATGTAGAAAAATCCCAAGTATTACATTAATATTTTTAGATTAGTGAAATAAAAGATGTAACCCTACCAGATGATGATGAATTTCCATTTAAACTAAGTGAAAGACTGTGACACATTGCAACAAGTAAAGGTGAGAGGTTTTTTTAAAAGACCACTTTTATAATTTCCATCTGAGAGCTTTCAAAGAGGAAAGTTGGAAGTTTTCAGAGTTTTTAACTTTGATTTTGACAAGCTTTTGAGAATTCGTACCCCAAAACAGCAGAAAAAGGCTTACACTGAGACAATATTTGAACTGAAAATGAAAAGTGAGCTGGACAGTTTTGTTCCAATCAGTCCTAGACAAAACAAAGAAAAAATGATAATAAAGGAGATTGATGAGAAAAAAAAAAAAAAAGCCATTGACTACAGATTAGGACACAACACCTTGAAAGATCCTACATGGAGCTTTAGTTACGTGCTCCTAATTTCTTGTCTCTGACTGCATTATTTTTCTAAGCGTGAACCTGAGTTATGATGATGATTCTGTTAAAATTAGGATCCTATTCCCATGCACACTTCATCCCCATACCAGATACCTATATTACTGTAAACTATGGAGCCACACTCCAGTCTCCCAAAGCTGTCCAGTGCCCCAAACCTTTCTCAAACCCTGCACCCTTACAACAATGTTCAGATCTGAAGCTCTAAACAGCTGTTGTATGCAAGGTCCTTGACTTCAGCCTTTGGTCTTCAAGCAGCATAAATTAAGACTTTAACTTGATATATGGGATGAATTCCTGAAATTGTAGAAATACTCGTGAGAGATAATGTAGGCTGTACTTTTACATAAATTGCTTTCAATAATGTTAAATAGATTTGTGAGACAGCAGGAATGGATTGCTCAGAAATGCTAGGGGAACTGGCAATTTACAGAAACAGGGCAGTTGAATAAATAAATAGATATTTTTTTCCCTATATCACAAGTTACAAAACAGGTATGCCCATATGCCTTATTTAGAAATGTTTATACTTTTAAGAGAATAATAATTAGGAGCTTTGCTGTGCTATTTTCCTATTGTCATGCACTTATGCATGTGCAGAAGTTACATCTACATATGCTTTAAGATCATCATTAAGAACATGGTTTTTCAAACTTAGATAAATTATACAACATTTATTAAGTAGCAGATTAGTCCCCTCCTGGTGATAGCAACAATTTAAATTTTTATTGTTTAAAATAGTTGTTTGTATCCCACAGGTGATATCATCACTCACGTGTGAATTCATTATCTTATCTATATTACATTAATCTCTATTTACTTACTGTATGCTGTCATTAAGCTTTTGATAAATTTTAATTTATTGTTGTATTGTTGTAAAGTCCTAATTTCTCTTGATTACATGCCCTGAATTCACTTGATTCCTAGTACATACCAAGGAAATTGAGATGTCACCTGCTTCACCTTTCTCCCTAGACTAGTAGTTCCAGGCACATCCCCTTATCCACCTAATTCGTGCCAAATCTTCCTACCGCGATCCATATCTTTCCCTGTCATCGCTGAGTTCTAGGAAAAGATAACTTTAGCACGTGTCTGAGGAAAGTCGAAATCTTGCTGAAATTTCCCACAAGCTTGCACTTCTCAAGAGCTGGGTTGGAAGACCTGCTGGAAAGTCCCATGGTGTGTTTCTTAGGATTTCCTTTGTCTGGAGAACAGAACAGGGAGGGATAGTGTGAGGCCATTTCTTGTTGCAGTTTGTGATACGTTGTCAGACCATGGGGATATCAAGTGTCTGGGTTCAAGAGTTGGGAACATCTTCTCATTCTTTTTTGATAAAGGCACAGCCTAAGCAATTTTTTTTTTTTCCAGAGGAAGAACTGTAGGGTGAGAAATTGAAGTTATCATTAAGAAAACATTAAAACATATCTATTATGGAATACAAATTTTTATATTCTTTTAAGTCACCAGTGTGTGTAGAAACATGCCTCATAGAGCTCAGAGTGAAGCTATAAATGAAACTCTTATTACTATATATACAAGTCTGAAGAAAAATTATAATTATATATTCCAGACACATAGTAATATCTCTGTAGGAGCTGACCATATTTATGGCTTAGACAGTATGTATGATTTTACTGCAGCGTAATGTGATTTAAGTTGATGAGTTCTTGTCATCGTTATAAATTATTGTTTTAAATGTTTGAGAATTCTGGAAAGAGAAGATGAGTGGAAACCTCAAAAAGAAAGGACATGTAATCCAATTTGTTGGGGTTTTCTTACTTACTCAAAGCACAGACTCTTCTTTTCTATTGTCTTCTGGGCTTGAGAAGTTTAAAATTGGTAATTTTTTGATGTTCCTCACCCCGTTGTATATGTGGAAACACATTCAGTCCCAGTAAATGATATTTTTTTCTCTGTAATTTATATGACAAATTAGTTTATGATCACATACCTGTGAAAAGTAGAGGTAAAAGTTAGGCTTTGGAAAAAAATTGTGCAAATCCTATGTCTGTTTAAACTACAGTACAACATAGGGCAGCATAATACTAATTTTTTTCCACTTTAAAAATCTGTACCACTTAGTACAATGTACTTAAGTGTTTGCAACATTTAGTGCTTTATGACTTAGCTTTTATTACTGAAAATTATTCCCCTTTGTCTTTCACCAACCCCCTCATCTATCAATATACATATCTATCCATCTGATTTGTGAGGGGAATTGTATTTAGCTTTACAATTTACAATACATCGCCTTCAAACTCCTCCTGTCCTGAGCATCCTCTTTAGATGATGTGGAACCTCTGAGGAACACATGCAGTTTATTGACTGCTGTGTGCCTGCAGCGGTTCTGTATACCCAGTCTTTCACTTGTCTGGCAGTCCCTAACAAGGCAGCAACAATTAAGGTGAGGATCATGAATTCTGCCCATCATTTACTCTTGGAAGCTAGTCCCCAAATGAAATAAGTTAATAAAGATGCAACCTAATTAAGCTTCATCTCTTCCATCATTCATATCTTCTTTTATGACTGGACAATGCATTGCAATTAATTGTGTAATTTTCAGCATGTGTAAGGAACAGTTTTCTGTTTGTTTGTTTGTTTGCTTATTTGTTTGCAGTAGAGTTGCACTATTTAATAACTTATTTGCCAATCATTAGGCATGTCTTGAAAAGTGGCTATGAAGTTACTTGTAACAAATCACAACAGTGAGTTGTAGTCTTTGCACTCCAGTTGGTTAGTACATTTTCAAGAGGTAGTGATTTTATTGTTTTTTAACTAAACCCTGAGGAGAAATTAAAGTACATCATGATTTTTCAAGACTATCGCTCCCAGTGCTCAGGGATGTTTAAAGCACAAAACGTTACTGGTTATCAGATTACAAATTTGTTCATACATTGTCATTGTAATGTGAGAAGGTGGCACTGAAGTGCAGCAGGCAAACAGAAGGGCTTCTGAGTATACATCCTGGTTTTTTTTTTTTATGTCATATGGCCATGCACACTTTGTCTACAGAAAGATCTTGTGTACAGTATATTTTCAGGCATGAACAATGCACTTTTAAAAATCTGGATGCAAAAAAAATTGATATCTTGAACTGATAAAAGCCTGTGTTTAGAGATAAGAAAGGACTAATTAAAAAAAAAAAAAAAAGAATATATAGAATGTTAAAAAAAAAACAAACACATAAACTTTTGGTTCATTTCTAAATAGTCTTAAATCACAGAATCACAGAATGTTTAGGGTTGGAAGGGAACTCGAAAGATCATCCAGTCCAGCCCCCCTGCCAGAGCAGGACCACCTAGACCACGTCACACAGGAACACGTCCAGGTGGGTTTTGAGTACACCAGAGAAGGAGACTCCACAACTTCCCTGGCTTTGGAACAGCCTGTCCCAGTGCTTTGTCACCCTCACTGTGAAAAAGTTTCTCCGTGTGTTTACATGGAACTTCCTATGTTCCAGCTTGCACCCATTGCTCCTTGTCCTATCATTGGACATCACTGAGAAGAGCCTGGCTCCATCCTCCTGACACTTGCCTTTTACATATATATAAAAATTATAAATAACAATATAATAATTATTATAATATTCTATTTTAATAGTATAATAAATTATAACATTAAATACCGAATAA
>WTSP01018556.1:0-29272 GCA_025331215.1 Actenoides lindsayi
ACCTGGCCTTGAACACCTCCAGGGAGGGGGCATCCACAACCCCTCTGGGCAATCTATTCCAGAGTCTCACCACCCTTGTACTGAAGAGCTTCCTGAGATACACTCTAAACATGTTCTCCTTCAGTTTAAAACCATTTCTCCTCATCCTATCACTGGACACTCTTATAAAGAGTCCCTCTCCAGCCTTCCTGTAGGTTCCCTTCAGGTACTGGAAGGCAGTTATAAGGTCCCCCCCAGAGTGTCTTCCTTTCCAGGCTTAACAATCCCAGCTCCCTCAGCCTATCCTCGTAGCAGAGGTGCTCCAGCCCCTGGATCATCTCTGTGGCCCTCCTTTGGACTTGATCCAACAGATCTGTGTCCCTCTTCTGCTGGGGACACCAGATCTGGATGCAGGATTCCAGGTGGGGTCTCACAAGAGCAGAGTGAAGAGGGAAGTCTGTAAGAACTTGACAGAAAAGACACCACGTAACAGACGCTCCTTGGTCATGCATGTTACAAAAGAAAAGAGCCCAACAGACAGGAAAAACTTTTTTTTTTTCCCCCTGGAAGAACAAATGTCATAAAAAGGCTCTAAAAAAGAAAAAAAAGCAGTTAAAAAAGTGGTGTCGTTTCCCAGTTAAACAAGGAAAAAAATGAATCACAGGGACTTATTTAATCACATTTACTTGCAACTCATCCAGACACAAATGCAAGCTTTTCAAAAGTGATGAGTAGATACATACAGCTTGATTTTTGGATGCTGAAATTGAAACGCCTTAAAATGGCTTGATTTTTAGACTACCTGTGCAGAGGATTTTCAGAAGAAAACTCAGTGCCAACCACATTTGGAGAGCATTTTCTTGCCAAACAGTGCCTCTCCATTTTCAGCTATGAAAAGTGTTGGCTGTCCCACTTGGAGGAAATGATCACCAGTAGTTTCCCTTTTTCCCTGAAGGCTCAAGGTGCTCATGACTGTAAAAGTTTCCAGATCCTGAGATTCTGCTGAGCTTCCTAAACATCTTCCAAAAAAAGCAGACATCTTTGCCTTTCAGAGGTGGGCAAGCTGAGATTAACTGTAACTAAGTGGCAAATACAAATCCAGGATCCTAATGCTGAGACTGTGTTATGATGTGACTAGTCATAATTCATCTCTGGCAAATTTAAATCCAAGGAAGTTTAGGTAGCTGTCACTGGGCCTGTGATCTCTGTATGCAAAATGGCAGTAACTAAGTATAAATCCTCGGGGCAGACATGGGTAAGTGACTACTATTTCCTAGCTTAAAGGTAATGTTTCTGTGTGGAAAGAATTCATTTGTAGAAAGGACATAGAAGGAAATATATCAGGCTGAAATGTTAGGATTAAGAAGTTTCTCACCTATTTGAAATTATTTCAGACATATTGGAAATGATTTCTGACCTACTGTTTGAAATTAGGTTTTTTTTGCAAAGATGTATGGAAATTATCAAGATTCAACTATTCAGATAACAATGCTTTGGAGACACAGAAATTAAAAATTAATTCAGTAATCAACAGCTACTTATTCAAATCGTGTTATTTGGATATATAGTGTGTATCCACCTCACTCTGTATACTCAAAGAGTGTCCACTGTGGATTTCTTAACATAACTTCAGGTGAATTGTATTTAAAACACAGAAACAAAATATCTCATAAGCAAGTCTTGGCTGTCAAACTTTTCCTGGAAAATTTTTCTTATTTCTTCACTTTTTGCACAGCAGCACACTGCGCTCCTGAGATCATCAGAAAGCGAATATAAAACAAAAAGATAGTTTTTTCTTTATTTAATTGTACCTGCTCGTAGAAAGGATTGTGAGCAACATAGTAATTGGAATCAAAGGATTCTTCTGTTACCAGAACTCTCTGCCTCTCACCAACCTGGAAAATAAAAAAAACCAAGAGAAATGACTCAGAAAACAAAAACAATGAATCACGCTTAGTAGAGAGCTGCAACTACAAGCAAACACTCTTAGCAAAAATAATCAAATTCTCTGAGGGAATTCCATGTCAGCAAGAAAGCAGGGCAGAGATAGCCCTAGTTCAACCTGTCTGAACCTGACAAGGTTAAAAGTCAGAACTAAGGGCTAGAATTGTGATACAGTAATGGCTTAACAGAAAAATCCAGTTCAAATATATAAACTGATTTCAGCTTAGTAACAGACTAACAAATAAAAAAGTCAGATGTGTACAGAGTCCATT
Organism: Actenoides lindsayi; assembly: GCA_025331215.1. Classification (NCBI taxonomy): domain Eukaryota; kingdom Metazoa; phylum Chordata; class Aves; order Coraciiformes; family Alcedinidae; genus Actenoides; species Actenoides lindsayi. Next base: position 2,196 of record WTSP01018556.1, read on the forward strand.
ATGGGTTCATCCAACTAATGAAAAACTCCCCTTCACCAGAAAATTCTGCAATCAAACACAAAACCAGTAGCACTGCTGTTGTTCTCCTCTCTGCCACCAACAGCCCTATGACAAATGAGACACTTGGCAGCACCCAACAGAAACAGGCAACTGCAGCACGCTGCACAACTTCTAGGTGCCATCAAGCTCATCTGCTTGCCTCCCTTCTTTTAAAAGAAGCCACACTTCTTCCTTTACAATGACAGGGCACCTCTTTATCCCTCCTTGCCCAGAGAGGTGGTGGAAGCCCCATCCTTGGAAGTGTTTAAGCCCAGGCTGGCTGGGGCTGTGAGCAACCTGCTCTAGTGGGAGGTGTCTCTGCCCATGGCAGGGGGGTTGGAGGTAGATGATCTTTAAGGTCCCTTCCAACCCTGACAATTGCCATGATGGTGGAGTCAACCTCATGTATTACGACGACTCAAGGAAGAAGAGTTTTTAACAGTTCACAAACACAGTGATATTAAAGGCCAAATAAACACTGGGCTAAAATGCCCTCTGTTTTAATTACAACTCCCAACTTCCAAATGCGCTAACACAGTTTAAAGGAAGCACCAGTCTTACAATTACTTAAATAAAAGACCTTGAGGCAAATCAGTTGCAGCGTCAAGTACATATGAAACGAAGTCTGACTTTCCCCAAAGTTCAAAATCCCACCCACGATACCTTTTGGTTTTGTCCATTACTGAGTTTTATAAGGAAGTTTATAGTCTAAACTATAGTTTCTGCTAACTTTGGAGGACTTAGCTCATATTTTTCAGTCTGAGCTCATCTCTTTTCTTTTTCCCCATCTAAATGTGCACTGTATTATTTCCAAACTATTTGACAAATGCATTCTGCAAATTACAACTGTCTACCAAGTCAATTTACTCACTGCTTTTATTGCTATTTTGAGAATCAAAAAGGTTTCACATTTTACTCCAAACTTTTAATATCTGTGAGCAAAGCTGCATTCAAGACTTTCCCTGCTCCCCGAAAGAATCCCACCACATCCCAGTGGCAGCTGTTTTGTGTTTCAACATCTCCATCATAAGGTCCATGTGAGTTAGCAAGAAAATGTATGTAGATCAGATGATAATGTTTTGATTCTTTAAGTTATGAGCAGTAAACAGTAAGATTAGGATTTTCTCGAAGAGTCAATGGTAGAAAAAACAATGTGAAGCAATAAGAATTGTAAGAAATACATTGCAATTGACATTAAATGACATTACAGAATACATATACACTGTATATATGCTTATATATACACACACAACATACATAATTCTTCACTCGTCAAACAGAAAGATTTCATGGGGTAACTCGTCTTCCCCTCCCTGTGCACATACCTACAGCATTCCCAAAGTAAACCCTGGAAAGCAGAGGAGACAGCAAGCACCCAGCTCATCTCCCTGAAGGCACTTAAGAGTTAATTCCCCAGGACCACAAGTTTGGGGTACACAGCAGAAGGGGCACAAGCCCTGACCCAGCAGCAGAATCCTAATAGAAGAAAAGATGTAGATTTTTGCACTTCTGAGAGGTGTTTAAGAATTGTTTATATTTCAAATTCCTGTTTGTGTTTCTCTGGGCAGTCTGCAATTACAAATAGCAGATAAAATGTATGAAGTTTTCTGTAATGTTTGAGACCATAGCTTTTAAAATCACAACCCAGTATCTCCTGTAGCTCTACAGTACTGAAGTCCCAGATGTCATGCAATATTATGAAAAAGAGGAGGACGAAATGTTAGATAAGCAACACTCACCCTTGGGGAAGCATGCTACCACTGAAAGGCCAATCACCAAGTCACAGCCTCGTATTGGATTCATTATTTATCGATAATCGTAACCCGGCAAACCTGGCTCAAAGCAACACTGGCTCTGTTACTCATTTCAGGGTTGTCTTGTGGTTCCCTGGTTCTCTCTGGTCAGAGCGTTCTGCTTTCATCACCTCTATGAATCCTCGCTGTGAGGTTATCTAAGCTACGTGTGTTATCTTCATACTCTCAGATGACAGAAGAGCAAGTATGATATGCTAATAGTAATAATAATAGTAATAATAATACACCTGTATGTGATCATTTGACACAAGCAGTGGTTTCTTCAGAAACACATTGCCAGTTTTTCTTATCTTTGCTACCAAGAGCCCAGGTCTCCATGTCTCAGAGGGCCAGACAGAGCTTTCTGGGCTCAGAATTTCTTGCAAATGGGAGGAAATCAGGAAGACAAAACTCATCACATAGCATCAAAACGGTGGCACTAGAACTGAGTAGCAGAAGTGCAGAGGAGCTGAGCAGCCTACACCAATTGACAGTGCATACACCCCTACACACACACACGGCTCAGATGGCACCCTGTGAGGAGTACAGGTAAACCCAGTAACTGTTCCATTGCTCAAGTTAGGGGATTTGTAGCCTTGGCCAAAAATGAGCTCACAGAGAAAAATGATATTCAGCTATTTGCAGACTCTCTTGCCATAATGACAGAAAAGGAAAATTCCTTTTAATGAGTTAGGCCATTGGGTATTCATGATCTACAAGACTAATTGGCTACACGCACTTGTAAGACAGAAAAGAACTATCCATCCTGCATCCAAGTATAATTGAGAAGAAATGTAAGTACGCAGAATGCAGCTTTGGTATTGAAATTTGTTCAAGAACTGGAGTATGTCATCATTTCTGCAATTATTCCCCTGGGATCTCTAAGTGCCTAAGTTTCATCTCTCAGAAAGAATTTAAATATGCAGAAACCAGACATGGTATCTAATAACAGTCATAATTATAATAAACTTTGATGATTTTTTTTTCAGGCATGTACCAGCAAAAGTAATTCCATATCTTATTCTCATTCCTATTCTTTCATCTGCTTCCACAGTTATGCATGAGTTCCAGCTCTCAGGGAACTACAACTCTGACAAAGCATGTGGAACTGAGGAAACGCAGCTCTGGCACCTCAGTTTGGAAAGGATCCTATAGAACCAGGTGGGTCTTTTTCCTTTATGGAGGATGCCATGAAAATAATGATGAATGATAGGAAAAAACTCCCCCATGCCAAGATGGATTGGTCACACCATTTAGACAAGGAGAATTGGTTTTCACTGAAAGTAACACGAGTGCTGCTGGTCCTATCACTTCCTACACTGTAACAGTTGTCAGATAGTTTGCAAATGTCAGAATTAGTAATCAACTTTCATTTCATTTTCATGTACTCTGCAGGAAATTGTGACCTGATAATTCTATAACTCAGTTTTTCCTTTACCAAATACCATAAAAAACTTTTTTTTTCCCCCAGCTGGATGATTTTCTAAAATGAATGAAGGGTAAGAAATGTGAAACATCCTTCTTGGCTGCAGTTTGCTTTTTAAACCAAATCTGACTGAATCCCACAAACCTCAAGTCTGATTTTTCAATGGGTATGGGTGCAAGAAATGGGCCCTGTTTATGTGCTTTGATAAAATACTGAAACATGACTTCAACACTACCCTGCTGTAACTGTACTCAGATAATATTTGCTCATAATCTTTTTTTTTTTTTTTTAGTTAATGAAAACTGTAATTTTTCCAATTTGGTTCATTGCTTATTACAGCCAGAGCACGTGACACATGACACATGATCTTTCTCACTGTTTCCTTGTTGATCTTTTACATGAGTATTACTAGCTTGGTTTTTAAGAGTCTCTTTCTGGCTGAAAATATTTCAGATTAATAACCACTGTATTCCTCTGCTCCTCCCATAGAAGGCAGCAGGCTGCACATACAGCCAGCTCCATTGATTTACAGACAGTTGCCAAAGCTCCTCTTAGGTTGAGTTCAGTTCGTAGTGGAATCGATGAGCATCACTCTATTCAGGTTGAAGGAGGCTGACTCAGATTCTGACCCCAAACACCGTGTACTTAGCACTTAGTATAAGGCTTGGAAGCCACACAAAAAGCTACTTTCCTTTATTCGTTATTTCAATACGTCATAAAGCAGGCAAAAAAAACCCCAACAGTGTCACAATTTGGGTGTGTACAGTTTAGCTGATTATTCTGAGGCACAGAGTATTTCTGGTAACCGTGCATATTTGGAACTTAATTTAAGTATAAAAAAGTTGAATCAAAAGTAATTGAGAATTTTTGTTCATTCTACAGCTATTTTGGTAACCTTCTCTCCTGATTTTTCAGCTGTGGTCTAATTATTTAAAATCAATTTTACCAATTGTGCAGATGAAGTGTCCTTCCCTATAAAACAGAGAAGAACGACTGGACCTCCTTCTTATGAATCACATTAATCCTTCTGTAATTAGAAGCCAAATTTATCAAAAATAATAATTAAGCACTCTTTAGGCCTTCTATTTATACACCTAGGTATTTTTTCCTCCTGACAAATGAGTCTAGGTGTGCTACATCTTCCCTGTAAAAAAAGACAAAAGTTTGCAGAAACTTATGACATGGTCCCATTTTTTTGCAGAAACTTATGACATGGTCCCATTTTGATGAGACCAGAACGCATCCCTCTCCAGACTTCCCTTTGCACTGCTTCTTCCTGCTACTCAGCACCGCTCCTCCAACGCGTAGCTTCTATACACAGCTCTCTTTCTGCACGTAGTACTGGACACAAAGAATGGCCTTCTCAGAGTTTTTCTACAGAGTTGTTAGGATTTTAAAAGTAGAGATTGGAAAGCGGTAACATTGAAAGAGTTCAGCTCCCAGGCATGGCAATTTTTATGCTAGGATAAAAATACTTTCTGAGCACAGAGCACTTGACCGGGGTGTTTGTTGTCACTGCTGTCCAGTTCCAGATGGGTAGGTGCCTCCTTTTCACTATGTTTAGTGCAGAAATGCAGCAACAGAGTGGTATTAATATTCAGAGTCCTGTATCTTTTATATCATACAAGCAGCGATCAGATGAATCTTCATGATCCGCATCCTGCCCATGTTACACCTGAGCAGAGCAGCAGAGAACCCGACCACCCCAGCAGAGTAAGCCGGATTTCAGGTATCCCTACTTCCTCCTCCCAGATCCTGAGAATGCTGCCTCAGTCCTACAATTAGCAAGAAAACCAAAATTCCCAGTCTCTTACATAGCCCTTACTGAGCTGTGTGTGGACTACAAATAAATCTGTTAACTATACAGTGGACATTACTGGTCCCGTTATCCAAATCAGACTGGTTTGTGCTTATGTCCACAGTGGCTAAATTTTACCATTTCACACTTGCTATGAGTCAGTGTTTTTCCTTTACTTCCATCGCTTCGTTTTCTTGCAGCCTTGGAAACTGCATTGGGTGGTCATCTTCGCATGTAGGAAAGCACTTAACTTGAGAACTCCAGAATCTCAAGCAAAAAGCAGCCAATGTCCATCAAGATGCCCCCCTTCACTGTCAGCTAACAGCGTTGTCAAACCACCATTATTGAACTGCCCAGCTTTAAATAATGCTGCAGGAATTTTATTTTAAAAGGATTACATAAAATGTGTGATTTATAAAATAATATCGAAGCAAGCTGCCTTTTTCCCCCTCCCTGTTTTAAGCACACATGCTTCAGACATACTCTTTCCACAGCATCACTCAAGAATTCAGAATGGACACAGGCAACAGATGCCCACAGGACAAGCTCTTTCAACCATTTTCCAGGGTGGCTTGGGGCTGTGCAAGCAGGAAGGAAGGATTAGGTATAAATTAAAGGCAGCCAGCTCTAATAGTATGCAATCAGCATAACAAAAAAAGCGCCTCAGACCTTCAGCAGCAGGCAATGCAGCTCATTAAAAGCAAGTGAACATCTTCTCTTTGGTCCCCTCATGAATTTGTTGGCACAGCTACGGGGGAGGGAAAGGTAGGGAGAGAGGGAGGCAGAGATGGAAGGAGACTGCTTCTGCTTTCTTGGCCCATTGCTCACGCTTCAGGGTAAATAGATCCTTTCTATTACTGTGCACCTGCATCTGACTGCTTCATTTTGATTTGGTCTCCTGCTGTGAAAATGTAGCTTCTTCCAGCACATACAAACCCTGCCATGCAGCTCAGATGAAAATTATATTCAGAGATGTGAGCAGTGACCTAAAAATGACAACTGGTCCTCAAAAGATCTGATTCTTTTTAAATTCTCCAAGTTTGCAATTCGCTCGTCTCTCTTTTTCACTGCCTAGTGAAGGGGTAATAAAAGTAGCACATTGACACCACTGTCATGTTACCTTTCTAAATTTTATTAACTGCGTATAATATTATAAAAGGCAAATAGGTTTTCTGGAATGGGAGATATATATTGCCTCTTAAGTGGTGTCTCTCTCCTTTGGATCTTTCTGCTGGAAACCTGGCCTTAAACAGGAAAAAGGTGAGCTGGCAGAATGGGGTTTTATTCTGGATCCAGCACAACGTTGCTAAGGGATTCTGGCTGTTTCCTTGTGCTTTCTGAAACTCCGTTTCCACACGTGCAAAATGCAATTCTGACTCTTACACAGCTCACACAGTAGTGTCCACAAAGCTGGGGAAGTTGCTATAGCAATAGAAAATACTCTGTGCAGAACTGGTATTCGAGGCTATCATGTGGCATGAGCACTCAAGCAACCGCCTTAATGTAATACTGGCAAAAGCCTCTCCCCTCTTTTTTTTCACTTGATCTAACAAACTCCATAGAACTGTGGCAAATATCTGTAGAAAAGTCTGACTGTAGAGAGCAGTTCAAAATAGGAACGAGAAACATCTGAGCACGTAAAATAGGTTTAAGGTCTTCCCCTCATGCCCATAAAAGTTCATAAACAAACAGACGAAACAACAAACCACTGCACAAAGAGCCTGCCCTTAAGGAAACCTGACCTTTGAAAATTAAGTATAGGAAATGATATTATTAGTGCTGATTTTCTAGAATGGAAGATGGAGTTTAGAGGAACCTTTTAAAAATATTTGCCACTTCCAGACAATCTGGAATGCACATGGATTCTGGCGGTGTGAATAAATGTGTATTTGGGTTTTTTTTTTAATGTTATCTTGCTTTTGCTTTTTAAGTCTGTGGTGCTGCAAGGCTACCAAGCTTAAAAATATAATGGTCTTTGTTAGGAAGTGCCATCCTTCCAGCTTCTTCGGTGAAATGATTTAGAATTATTTCAGATTGGCTGTTTTCGTTGGAAGCAATTCCTTAAGATACACTGCAGACTTCCAAGTGATTTAAGCACAATATGAAGTGGCAGTTGCTAAGGCAACAATATGCAATTCCTGTTCCTGTGATCTCTTTTAACAGCTGCATGAGCTCAGACAAGTATCAGTTCTATGAGAGTTTATAAATCATCTTGGTAAATGCCCTATCAAATAACTGCTCCAGAAATTACTTTTGGAACTTGCAGTACCAATCTGTTTTCCCCAGACTGAAGTCTTGTCTACACTGTGGAGAGAAAACTGCTCACCAGGGGCTCTGACAGAAGGGTGCTGAGGTAGCACAGACTGATGCAATGCTGCGTTCAGCACAGATTCAGCATCATGCAGAGAATTGCCAGGAATAATAAAAGGCTCTAACGTAAGCCCAGCTTCAGTAAATCTCAGGTAGAACTGAACATTGCTTCCTCATATGCAGGAGAAAGGAGGAAAAAGTTGGGAATAGGTGAAAATACAAGAAGACAGACGCCAAAGAGAGCATCAACACGAACCAACGGTCAATACTGTCTTCCCTGACATGATACTGGAATCCCCACAGTAAGACCAGGTGCTCTTAGAATACATCCACAGACTGATATTTTTAAATCAAATACACCAAAAACACTGTTCCAAAAAGTTGGGCTTCCCTCCAAAATATCAATATAATTTTTTCTGCTCATCCCACAACTGAAGCCAATGTGCTCTGTTCATCTCATCTGAGAACAAAGGAAGAGCAGATGGGATAAAACAGAAAAAACAAAGGTCCAGAATGACCCCAAACTCAACTCTTCCCCCAAATCCACCAAAAGCTGTATTAAGACATCGACCAACACACGAAACATGTAACCTAACATTGTTGTAAGTTAATTAACTTAGAATAGAAAATGGTGACACTAACTGAAAGAGTTTAAAAAAAAGAAAAAAAGGTTATAAATATGTATCATCTTTCTTTTCAAAAGAATATTAAAACTCCTTTTGCATACGTGGATCACAGGCTACTAAAAAAAGCATCTGAACATCATCGGAAGCTGGTATGTTAATGAGGACAGGATAATGATACTATTTTCTTTTATTTTAAAGGTAGCCAGCATATGATCAAAAATTACACACTTCAGGGTTGGTTTTTTTTAATCTAAGGCAAGGTAAGACCCTGGAAGTGCTGACACTTCTAGAGGCATAGTGCTGAATGACAAATAACATCAAGGGCTTACAGAGGGACCAAACTGAATGACTCATTAAAGAGTGATAAATGTAGTGTGACTTCATGTTGTTTAGAATTTAATAGTCACTACTGTCAAACTAGTTGTGATGTATTTTACTATTTTTCAACGGTATGCTAATTATTTGCCTATAAAAAAGGTAACCAAAAGAAGCACCGCTAGAATAAGAACTCTGACCAATTCTTTCTTATCCATTAAAGTAAGTTCAGAGTGATCGGTTCAAGAAAAGCATAAGATAAATCACTTCTGCTCTAGAAGAAAAAAAATACTATGGACTAAGTTTTGCTTTTTAACATCTTCTTTATAACCTGCTTAATTCTCAAAGCTATGCATAAAGTTATCATGGAAATCTTCCCGGTGTGGTGTTGTAAATGCTTGAACACACTATTTTCTGCAGGACATCAGAAACAAGGATGTCAAATTAAAGGCCTCACTACTTTTTAAGTTCCCTTCAACACCTACACCACCGTGTGCAACCTTCTCTCTAAAAAAAGCCCTTAATGAGCCCAGACAATAAGAGATACTTAAAAACTGGAAGACACTCGGGGTTTTTTACACTCTTACAAACTAAGCAGCATCAGCCTGTGCTGTAGTTGAATTTTAACCAGACAAAAAGTGAAACGAGTTGGACAATTTAACTGCAAATGGAACCAACAACCAGAAACATGTTATCATCTCTGATGCAGGTGTTATGACCATACCGTAAACCCTCCTAAAAAACAGGGTTTGATAAAAAAATTAATAAAAAAATGTAATTAAAAAAACAGCTCAGGGCAGGGTCATTTTTTTTCTCTAGCTCTCCTGTTTGCTGCATTGATACTTAAACTACATAGGCACAGTACATGAATATTTACTATCTGTTTTATCATTGACAACAATGTCTATCACAAGCATTAGGAAAGGCACTGAAAGTGTGAAAATATATTATGGCTTAGATAGCCTTCGTTTCTAGCACGGCCTTAGAGTCCTAGGTGAGTATAAATCATAAAACAGATACCTCCCAAATCTTCATATACTTGCTTCAAACCCCATTATTAAATGAAAAGAGTCTCTATGCCTGAAAAAAAAGTAATGGCATAACAATTTTTGTCCAAACAAACAGAAACTCCACTCAAACTTTAAATCAATATTTAACTGTGATTATCAGCAGCTTCATCATTAGTTCAGTATGAGAGTTGGGCATATTCTCATATTGTTTGTTTGGGGTTTTTTTTTTGTCTTTTTCAAGATCATAGATTAAAAGACCTTACGGACATGTTTGCCCAAACATCCTATCATTTTATATAGTGGATTTTGCTATATTCCATTATTTTTGAATGGCAGTAAAGAGAGTTGAGCTTTTACAGTGTTTTAGAGGAACATTGTTAAATTTACTCTCCAAAGAGTGATTCTGATAAAGGAAATTATCTGCCCTTTCATCTTTTATACATAATCAAGGACAGAATTTCTTCAGGTAGTATGAGATAACTGGTCACATTTGTATTGGAAGCACTTCGAAAATACATTTTTTAACTTTTGTCATAAAAATTCTGACGATCTAATAAATTTGTCGAACATTTTTCCAAATTCCTTTAAGCCACAACGCACTGAGTTAAGCCAGAGCATGGGCCACAAGTGACCTGAAGGTCCTTCTAAAGGGTAGAGAAAATGCTCCCAACCCAAGAACTCAGTCTAGGTTTGTCCCAGGGCTGTTTCCCTTTATCAAGGCCAGATGGCAAGGCAAGAGATACAAAGGCTCATGACTGCTGCCAGCCAGCAATCCTCACACAACAGGAACCTGATACTGACTGCAAAGCCCAGTATTTACAAACAGCATTAACAAATGGGACTGATTAAAAGAAAACAAGGACTTAATAGAGAGGCAAGGAAGGTGAGGAGGCCTGGTCAGTCACGTCGTAATTTCTCTGTTAGTAAAAAGAGTCCATTGCTAAGAAGGGGCCTTTAGGACTCCCAGGTTTGCCTTCTTAGATGGCTGGTACTGGTAATAATTGCTCTCAGTTGATATTCCCTCCGCTCCAGGGTTGAAGAGAAGGTAATGCCTCACTTTCTAGGAAATTATTCATGACCCAGCTTCAGTGAAGAAGAGGTGAGCCTCTCGGAGAGGCTGAGATGAGTTATGTGATCCAAACTCAAGAGAGCATGAAATAAATGCAGAACCTGGGAGAGGGGATATGCCATTTCATTTACACAAAGAGAAAGGAGATTGAACAAGGAAAGAAGGCGGCAACATAAAATCTGGTTATGAAAGAAGCGGATCAAGTAGAGCAGAGTATCTGGAAGGGCTTTTCTGCAAAATACAGATCAAACAGCATTATCTGCCCGTACTTCAGGCTTCCCGCGCGTCAAGTATAAATTATTGCATGGAAGAGAACATGCTTTCAGAATCTGTTTATTGAAGAGATTCAGGCAGAGTTAGCTGCACAGCTCTCGGAGAGAATCAGCTTTAGGCCTTGTCACATCAATGATTTATAGGGTGACACAAGGGAAATCAATTAAGTTCTCTACGTGCCCCAGTTTTCCCAACTGTAAAATAGGGGCAAGCCGTTATTCGAGCAGAGTGCTTTTCCATTTTATAGCCTTTCTCCTTGTGTTTGGGTAGTCATCATTTTCCTAGTTTCTAGAGTAGCAAAAATATTAGTCTGTCTTATGTGGACGTATTTGTTATTTAGCATTATAATATACCTGGTCTTGAATCATTTTAACTGTTAACTTCGTAAGTACTACTAGATTTTTAGCAGCAATATTGGAAACACGGCACACAAGGTGAAGGGAACATATATTTTTCCTAGAATACAGATCCTTGAAGAGCCTACTAAAGAAATCTCATAGTAGGCATAGATAGAAAATCCAAGGAACTGTGGAAAACTGCTATGCATTTTCACTTGAAATTCACTTGAAATCGTTTAAGAGTTTTGCTGTATTTTAGCTCTTCAACATTTAATGGTTCTTTGAAAGAAATAATTGCCAGAATATGGTCTAATCCTCTTGGGCATCATGGAGAAATAAATAGCTGTCCTTGGGCTACCTGTTTCATAGATTTTCTTTGTTCGTTCTCTGGTGTCCAAAGAGCAAGAAAGTTACAAATCAGCAGGAACATCTAAATGAACATCTCGCTGAGGTTTTAACATGGAAAAGGAAGATCAGTCTGGGGCAGCAGTACTCTTCCTGTTCCTACAGATAGACTGAAAATACCTGGGCCATTTGGATATATGCAGACCACAGCTGCCTTCATCTTCACGCTGTAATACACTGCTTAAAAAAAACGGGGCAAAAGATGAAAAAAAGTGAAGCAGTTCAGAAGCACAAAGATGCAATTGTTTAGGGACATCTGTCAAGAAGTTCTGCAATGCTTTTGCCTGTACTAGAAAATTTACCCTTTTGCCTGTAGAGGTAATAACACGTTCAACTTGTGAAGTGGGAAGAAAACAGCTAAGGAAATGTTTTAAAGTCTAAGTTCTGTTTGAGTATCAAACGCTGCAATGTCTTCTCAGGAGGAGGCAACAGACTTTGTTCTGTCCCTGCCACCTCAGCCCTCTCTTATACTGCGACTTGCACGAAGGATAAAGATATAACTGTGAGGCCACCAGAGTCCAACTCCAGCCCTTCCATGGTGGTGAAATTCTCCACCAGGCAGCAAAATTTCAACAAGTAGGTTCTTCACTTACGGGAGGACTGGGAGATCAGTTGAGTGTGTTTAGATACTTGTCTTGTCGTTGCAAATGTAGTCTTCTTACTCGTGATACAAGAGCTGCTTTGGGCATTAGAAAGCAAATGATTATTCTATGTATGGAGTGGTAGAGAGGACACTGGGTGAAAATAAAGAGAAACGATGGCAAAGCAAACGTCAGTTTGTGGTTATGTTGAATCCTCGGCAAATGGCAGATGACGCTGAACTGGCAAATCCTTTTATCATTGCAGTCCTTACAGTGATCTCAAATCTCTCCTTTATCTCCTTGGTTTTTGGCTTGTTTAGCACAGAGACCGATGATCAGTGAAGCAAAAGATTCAGTTTAAAGGTGTCAGCTAATATCTACAACAGAGCTGCCATTGCTCTTCAAACTGGCTTTAGAGATAAGAGTTGGCTGCTCACTGCGTGGCCACAACAATATTATTCAAGGAAATATCTTTAAGCGTTCATATTGGCAACTGGGCTGCAATATACCAAGCACGTGTCCAGAAATGTCATCTAAAGTCAGTGAGAGGTTAACAGTAAATATTTATGTTTTGTATACAGGATGCTATTCCAAGAGAACACTGTGGTTGGGTGGTCTGACTTCAGCAAATCAAATCCAGTCACGTATCACAGAGCCACCTCTTTTTTTTTTTTTTTTTTCCTTAGAAACAGATAATCCTTTTAGCTTTGTCGAACATGAAGTTTTAAATCCCATGGTGCTATATTTTGAAAGAGAAATAACAGGTCTCTGATCATTGTAGACTTCCATTTAGTGGATTTCAATCACAGAATGGATCATAGAATGGCTTTAGTTGGAAGGGACTTAAAGATCATCTTGTTCCAACCCCCCTGCCATGGGCAGGGACACCTCCCACTAGAGCAGGTTGCTCACAGCCCAGTCCAGCTTGGCCTTAAACACTTCCAGGGATGAAGCATCCACAACATCTTTGGGCAACCTGTGCCAGTGTCCCACTACTCTCATAGCAAAGAGCTTCTTCCTAATGTCTGATCTAAATCTACCCTAATTTAAAACTAGTTTAAAGCCATTTCCCCTTGTCCTATCACCACGTTCCCTTATAAGAAGTCCCTCTCCAGCTTTCCTGATTTAGTCTCCTTACTCTAGTCCCTCTTCCACAGGTTGCTCTTTCCACAAACTGCTCCGTCTCCTCCTTGGGCAAAGCATTATGCCATGTTGCTGCAGCTCACCCCCCCAGTGCAGTTTAATATATAGAAGCAGCATTGTAAACTATAGACAAACCAAGCCAATCTTGAGCATGTAATCTGGAGACTGCAAGCACGTAGCTGACTGGGTGACACCAGGTGCCCCTCAGCAGCTCCTGGTTAGAGTGACACTGCTCCAACTGAGTGCTCTCTGCTCAAAGATCCACACTAAGAGTCACTAATTGTCTCCGAGTTGGCTGTAAAATGAAATTCTTTAAGGACTGTGTTATTGCTCTTGTGTGTGCTACTGAAATAACAGACCACACAGTAAAACCAAGTTCACATTGGCCACTGAAGTTCCAGTAACATCTTTGCCATTCAGGATAAGATGGGATATCTCGCAGTGACAACAGCCAGTGTTTTCACAAAACCAGTCTGCATGGAGATCAAAGCAGCTCCTACTTGTTTTCACTCCTCTCACTGCTTGAAACTGATTTCTGTTTCTTGTGCTTTTTCTTGAGGCAGTTAAAAATAAATCAGTTTAAATAAACAATTTGAAAAGAAAAAGCAGAGCCAATACTCAGAACTTCAATACATTCTGAAGGGAATTTCAGTGAATACATAATTAAAACCTGCAATTTAAAAGCATTTTAACTTTATCATAGCCTGATGAAAACATCAGCAACCTCCCTGAGAATTCTTTTCTTTAAAGATCGTATTTGTTGTAAAGAAGGTGTACGAAACACACGGAAATGTGGATAGTGAGCACCAAATTCTCACCAGGAAATACCGAGGTTAGAGCAGGAAGACTGTTGCATCTTTCACTATTTTACATTGCATACACCTGACGCTCAAGACTATGTAACAAATATTCACAAGTTCACTCAAAAGGAGTCTATTTAAAACCAGAAGGACATTCTGTACACCTATTTGATTTGAAGCATGTAGGATTTCTCAGTACAAGTGTCCCAGAGCTGCACATAAGCTGTGCATATGGATGCAACGGCCATAAATCAGACAAAAAAATGTGACGCTCGCAAGCAGACAGATTGCTTCTTTACAAAATGTAATGCTGCAGATTTCCCTGCTTTCCTAGAATTCCACTGACAACCTAAAGCTTTTAGAATAATGGCTTTCACACCTTGAACACATGCCACAGAAGGCTGAGGGAGGCACTGCACACAATTTATTATATAGGCTGGAGACCTAAACATTTGGTTGCATCATATGAAAGAAACACATGTTCAGCAGATCCATCTGACATTTTCACACATATTTCAAAAGATCTCTTCAACTTCCTTGTGATTTCAGTCTCGGTTTAGTTCATTACTAAGTCCTGCAATTGCAGAACTAAAATTAATCAGAATCCCATTTACTTTCTGAAGAGCACTCAAAAGTCTATGATTTTAAATTAATTTATGCAAAGAGAAAAGCTCTTGTCTTTCTAAGTATAATTCCAAGCCGTATAAATCAAAAGGAAAGCTTTAAACCCATAATGACCCCTTTTCCATCCAGTCTTAAATGGAATAATTAAGAACTAACTTCCATTCCATCTCAGTACATGCAGCAGTGATGGGTGTCTGCTTGCTGACTAAACCCTGAAGCATTTAATTGACCTGTGGGAGCTGCTTATTGCAAGCACGGTTATTTGGCAGAGTAGCTATCTTCCTTTTGCTAGAAGAACTCTTCCAAAGTAATTAATAATTTTGGTAATTTAAAAAGATTATGCGTAGCTATTCACCATGAAGAGGCCTAAGCTGTAGTCAGCAAGCCCGCTACAGATTTCTAAAGATAATAAAATCTGTAGGTGCGCTCATTTGGGATGTAAATTTGGCCCTTCGGAGGAACAGAACAAAAATGAGTCATTGGCCAAGGGCTCACTTTAGATCTCATGACTTATCCCTGGATTTTCCTGGAGAGACTGACAAGAAGGCATCCCTCCCTGACTTTGCTGCAGTTTATATGCCAGAAACTTGCTAGGTAAGCTGGGTGAACAAAATGAAACTCATCCAATTGCAAACAGAACACATGCTACTTCAGACACCCTCCAGATACCAGTTGCATACAAGAATGGACCAGTATTAGAAAAGGCAGTGTTCTTGAGGCACGTGTTCAGAAGTAATGAGGTCACTCAGCATACAGAGACAGTATGGTCTCTATAGATAATGGAATAGAAACTCACTTTGCTGGGCCAATCTCCACTGCAGACTCAAAGTGGATATATAATTGCTGGAAAAAGAACACGGAAAAAAAAACCATTTCCACTAAAAAAGTCATGATGTTTGACAAGAAGGAATTTAGGAGACATTTGTTTGGAATCTCTGTTTAAAGGACAGCAAAATAAATTCATTTTAAGTATTGTGTCCATCACTTATTACTGCCTCCAGAGTACAGGGATCACTAGCAGCCAAACTTTTTTTTAGCATCTCAGTGTTCAGGTGGTACTGAAATCCGCCTCAGCTAGACATTTAAAATAACTAAGGAAAACTGAACAGAGATTGGACAGGAATAATGCAGACTTTGTATAGGTAACTGTCCTACAAGGAATACTTGAACAATTAAAGAATGTAAAAAATTCACAATTTAATAGCCCGTCACAGTCATGGATATTAGATATCAGATATTAGAAAATGAACACTACTCCTTCTTCTACTTACTAATCCACCTAAAAAAATTATAAGATCCCAACACATCTTGGAAGAGAGGAGAAAACTTGGTAGTAATTTTCAAAAGAAAAGCAAGCTGAGAAAAGCAAACACCTTCCTCGAAATCAAACTTTTATCTTAAAATAGCTGGAAAAAAGATCCAAAGATCAGGGAACGCCCGGTTCAGCTGTCCTCAGGGGATTGTCTATCCCATGTCACTAACACAGACCTTCAGATGGAAGTTGGTCATCACTTAACAGATAACACTGACCACACAGACTCGGTGGAATTCAGATTATCAGAACTCATGCCTTACAAAATGAGCATGCTCAGTTAGAAAAAGAAAGCTTAACAGCCAGTTGTTTTCTTTTGACTAAGGACTGGGATGGAGGAGGGAGGGATATGGTGGGTTGGGTTTTTTTGTTGTTTTTTTTAACCGCTATCAGAAAATACGGGGTAAGAGAAAATTAGTAAGTAAAATAAATACTTGTTGGTAAAGCACTTTATACAACATTGCATAAATGAACCTTGAATAAGACTTTGTGTCTGTCTTCTTGGGACAAGAATATTGGCATGTCCCCATAATGGAAGGACAACTGTTTGTAGGACACAAACTGTAGTATCTCATGTTTGCTGGAAGCATCAGATGGAAAACTTCAGCTATCAGCTCCACATCCGTCTTTATTTAATATATTCACACACGATCTGGAAAGGGAGTTAGGAATATAGTATTGAAATCCACGGAGGAAATTAAAACAGCGGGGATATGCAAACACCGGTGAGAGAAAACAAGTTGAACTATGCACAGAAAAACAAGATCCCCATTTTGAAAATGTCAAGTAATCTATTTGGGAAAATGTCATCTGAAATACAGATGCTCTCTGGGAAACTTGGAAAGCAACAGCACAAGATTGTTGGGAGAACGGAACACTGGACATGAATTTGTAACATGATCGAGTAGTGGAAAATAACACAGGCCGACATTATTTCAGAATAAATACGCGTAGCATTTATATCATGAGTATGGCACTGAGCCCTTGAGCCTAAACCTTCTTTCAGGGGCTTGGAAAAAATAGCTGTATTTTCTCAAATTCTCTAAAAAATTATAATTTTTTTGAATTTTTTACTAAATTAGAAATATCTGCATTTTTCAAAGTATTATTTTGCCTGTATTGGAAAGAACAAAATGCACAGAAAAAATGGACCAACAGATGTGAGCAATGTTCTGCTTTGTGTTCGCTGGACCTGGGCTAATGCTTTCCCTTCTAGGCATAAACCTACAGAAAGAATTTGGAATTCTGAGAACAACTAACAACGCTGGAAAACTGGAAATGACAAGAGAAGAGATCACTAGACTGAGAAAGACAAGAAAAAAAGAGTAACAAGAAGTAATGAGGCTGCACAGCACCTTTGGAAGATGCAATAGGGCAAAACCACCTGTCAAGGAACCTTGGCATACAGGTCAGCTAAAATCAGACCAATCAAAATATTAGAAAAAAAATCATGTGCCACATGAGCACATAATTTCACTATAATCACTACCATGGCACACCATATAAAAAGAAGTTTTTCCATCTGTAGTTTCATTTTAGGATTGTTTAGTTTGAATCAGAATGACATTTTAAAAATAAAAGTCCTTCTCAGCATGCTTTAAAAAATTTTCCTGAAATTCCTACTTCTATTTCTACTCTAATGTGGGTTTCTGCTGCAGGACATCGTGCCTTTGAACCCCAGGTGGTAACAATGCCCCTGACAAAGAATGTCCAATTTTATCTTGAAGTCACAAAACTGGATTGTCATATTTTCAAGGAAAACTTTGGTTTTCTTTCTCACTTCAGTGTCATCTACTTCAAGCATGTAGCTCACTACCTGAAGTAGTTCTCTACCATTCTTTCTGCTTGTATCAGCAGTCTGCTCGTCCTGAGTTTTGTCGTTTAAGAAATTAACTTTTCTTTCTCATACTTAAGGAACACTAGATGCGATTGTTTTTATCCTCATT
Source organism: Actenoides lindsayi (assembly GCA_025331215.1). Lineage (NCBI taxonomy): Eukaryota > Metazoa > Chordata > Aves > Coraciiformes > Alcedinidae > Actenoides > Actenoides lindsayi. The sequence continues at coordinate 20,004 of WTSP01018556.1, forward strand.
TGAGTTTCTGCAATAATTAAGTTAATTTTGCAGAAAACACCAGTTTGTTATCTAATCTGTATGGTGTCTGGCACCACTTAAACACAAGCGATTAGAAAAAGGCCCCAGAATTCTGTCAAAGAAAATTGGCCACGACTATTTTACATGGCACTAATTTTTACCACCCTTAACTTGACTTCAAGAGTTTATGTTAAGAAGAATCAAACCCACTTAGCACATTTCTCAGAAGTTTGTTTAGGTGAGAAATGGATGCTTGACCCCAACACATTTTGACCTTTCTTGCTTCACTCCACAATTTACGTGGAGTGGAAAATGGCAAAACCCCCCGTGACATTATGTAAAAATAATAAGCAGTATCTTTTTCAGCCTAAATACAGGAGGAACTTTGGCAAGTATAAAGCAGCAATGAGATGGGAAGTCAGTAACATATGCTCATTTTTAATGACCGGTCCTTTAATAAAACTGCTCTTCTTTTAACCTCATCTTTCAAAGAAACAATCATAAATGAGGCTTGTTCTGAGTTTGCATTAGACATACAGCTTTTCAGGCAGTACTGGTTTCTATTCTCTGATGTGCTATGAATATACTGTTGGTTGACAGGAGCTTTAGAAGATGTCAATCAACCAAACTGTTCCAACTTTTACATCATACAGTCATTCAGCTGCTTAGATTAGAATAAGAGAAGTAGTGGAAGAAATACTTATTCTGGCATGTCTAATGCTAATTTGCTCATCTGCAGCTGAAAAAGCCAACTTTCTGGATTTTGGGGGTAAAGGGAAGATCCAGTCCAGTATTATTTTCCTCTCTGATATCGGCCAGCACTCAGACAATGAAAGGTTCAAGTTCTCTGGCAGATAGAATTGCCTGTTTACCCTTGCCAACTCTGCATTCACAAGCTGTCCTCTAGCTCAGATGACAAATAAACAAAGGAATATTTTGGAACTTTTGCCTGCTTGCAATTCAAACAGCTGAAAAAGCCTTAGCACTAGCAAGTATTAATGCTATGCTGCCATTTTTCTCACTTTAGATAGAAAACGCCGAGACATAGGCTGAGAAAAAAATCCTAAAGATTTAAGAAAGCAAGCCCAGATACGGCCTCCCAAGGTTTTGACTCCATAGGTGTGCTGAGCACAAGCAATCTCTGCCTTCAAGGACATTTGCTCTGTGGTGAATGTACTTAACAGCACCACACAGTACTTTCTTGAAATACTGAAAAATTTCAGAGTCTCACTACCCAAAACCTGTGTTCCAACAAGCCTGTTGAGGATAAATGAAGAAGTTCTTTCCTATCTCTTAGTATCAGTCCTTTTAGTCTATTTAATCTTAACCTACAGTGACTAAAACCATTTTTAGAATATCTGATATGAAGCTGAAATTGTACTAAAAAACCTGTGTACTTTGAAGGCACTGGAAATACCCTCACTTTCAAGTAGAAAATGGGACATGGTTAACAAAAAAATAATTATTTTGAAGTCCTTGATTTCTCTTTTAATTGTGGTTCTTAATGATCAAGCCTGCATATAACTTCGGGGAGACATCTGAATGCAAAGATCACTTAGCTATCTCAATAAACTCATCATAAATCTTCCTGTATTTCTTGATCCATACCCACACATTTCAATTCAGCCTGTGCCTAAACAAGACACGTCCCTGTCAGTTTATGTTCACAGTTCATCCTCATCTTTAACCTCAAAAATCTAACCAGAGCTGATAACCTCTCTTCCAAGTCAACATGTATTTTGTTGGATTGATCCAACCCTTCTGCCTTTAATAGAACCCAGCAGCAGCTGGTTTCAAACTGCTTGAAACCTTGGAGATCAAAGTTCGATGAACCCTGTCATTCTCCTAAAGAATTAAGGTTTGTGAAGAATGCATCTCCTCGGGCTCAGACTGCAGAAATACAGCAACTGAAATGAACAGAATTCATTAGAAAACCACGTCGAGCATATTGAAAATGCTGGAGTAGGTATTTGCAATTGGATCAAATAGATACTTTCAATGAAGACGTAAAGTCATCCTCACAACAATTTCATTTGCTAGAGTCTGCAAGGCAACTGGATTCTTCACAGCTACTACTGATGGAAATTGCTACTAATAGTTTACATACATAGCATAGACTGTGTATGTATGTATGTAGATACATAGCATAGACTGTTTACATACATACAGAGACTGTGCAGAGTCATGGGATGTCCTGGATTAGATTCAGGTTTGATATGTACATGTGAATTTCTCTTTTCTCTTTCTAAATCATCACTCAGTATGTGGAAATCTGACGTACTGGCATAAACCACACGCAATAATTTGAGGTTTCTTTTGTCAGCCAGATACTATTTATCATGCTACCTTGCAGCAGTGCTCAAGAGACCACAGTTTTCTTACTAATCACTAGGTTGCCCTTAATCATTCAGCAGACAACACCTACTACCTATTTTGACTGCAACCCTACTAAGCAAAAACATGACTGCCGGGATCTGAAAGAGTCCAGTAAAATAAAGAGTGAAGCAAGCCCCCATCGAAAGCTCAACAAAAAGATAAATCATATGTCAATCTGTGCAAATGATTGCTCCCTCTCTTACTGGAAGGTCTATAGGCAGCGTACACGTTTGCATTTACGTGTTCATCCAGCAAAAGTTGTGTTTCATTTTTGCTTTTAAATGAAAAGCTTCTTTAACCCTACTGTTAAGACTTTTTCTACCTCTAAACGAACCTTTTGCTACACACTGACAACAAACGAAGTCCTTCGAGATTTACTGAAGTCCACAAAATTCTTTGAGGTGATGTATTACACAGTCTAATGAAGATACATAGAAGGTAATGCCAGATTTGCATTTTATAAATGCCAGATCTATATGTTATCACTTCTACAAAAGCAAGATCTTTTTGTTTCCTGCTACCTTCTTCTAAACTGACACCTACGTTTGTGTGTGCACAACTGACCAGCCACGATTCGAATTTGCTCTGCTTCATACATATAATTAAACATGTACACACAGACATACACTCTAAATCCCACCCCAAATGTCTAACTCTTCACCTCCATTTATTTATCCTACAGTCCTGGAAGACCAACCTCTCTTCAAGGTAATTCACATACTATACGCAACCTCCCGTGAGGAAAAACCCCACAACCCTAAGAAAACAAACAAAGAGGCTTGAAAAAAAGCACGCTACCCTTTAAGGATCGCCATGTAGAAGAGAGGTGCAAAAGAGGAAAACAGTTGTATCAGGTTTTTTTTGTGCTGAATGTTACCCAGAGCACTACACCCCCTCCTGCACCCTGTGCAGATTCCGTCACCGTACCACAAGAACAGAGTTGATGCATTAGACTGAAGAGCACGTGTGAAATACCAGTTCCCTCTCTCTTAAAAAAAATAAAGAGGCAGTTCCCTCTTGATTTAAAAGAAACTCAACGGCACACACATGTTAGCAGACTTCTCCCCCTTGAATATGTTCTGCTCCATGCAACAATTTAAGCACAACTCATGAGTTAGGTGTAGCAAATTGAACATCTGCGAGAACACCCGGCCTTCCTAAACACAGCACCTGATGCTTTGGCTGCTCTGTTCACACATCAGGCAACCATCAGTGCCAAAGTGGAACTTTAGGTGGAATTTTTTACTCCTTATGTGAATTCCTTCAGTTAAAGGAGGAGAGCATATGCTATGGGACACCTAAGATCCCAGTGTGCTTTACATGATACGTGATGAATTGGATTGCTTCTTTTTGCTTGGTTTATAGGCTAGGAAGTATTTTTTTTCTCTTGCTAGACCATGACATTTGGACTAAATTTTGGAATAGGCTTCATTGGTAAGGACCCTTAGTAGATATAAAGCAGCAAGAGCAAATCTTACCATATAAAACTTGGCAGGAAACAATTTTTAGCTCGGAATTCTCCATAAACAATGAAATCCTTATTCAGAATATCAAATTGTTTTGAATATCAAAAGTTAACATGCTAATCACACTTTTTTTGTCCAGTGTTGATACCCCCCAAATTTTCATAATATAGGAAGGCAACGTTTAATTTTAATGAATACAAAAAAAAAGAAAAAATAATTATTAGTATATGCCCAATTTACTTAGCTACTTTTTAGAGTGGCAGATGAGATTCAACTGTGAAATGTAATCCTTCTCTGTGTTGTCACATCCAATTATTTACTACTATAGGGCCCTAGAATTAATACACAAAACGTTACATTTGTTGAATTATTTCCTAGAATGCATTTCCCATACTGGTGATGCCTAAAAAGTTGTACAAATGTACAGAAAGAAGCCTATCTTTGCTGTCTCTAAAACTGCTTTACTGCTGGAATAACCTCTCCAAATTCCATAACAGAACCTCTAACGTTAACCTCTGAGCTCAGATCTCCAACTTGAAGTTGTGCAACAAATCAAGCTCCATAACAAAACAGAAACTTTCCCAACACCTTTACAAATCGCGCTCTAGAGTCAGACCATATCCTGCCACAGAAATGTTAAGGTCATTTTTTTAGATTCCAGTTTCCAAATATAATTTTACTGAAGTATTCTAAGTAGATAATAACAATACAGGAGGGTGTGTTACTGATACCACTCTTAGGAAGAATCCCTTTAACAGCCTTGGTAAGAACCACACGACACATTGCTAAATCAATCTACACTGAAGAATAAACTCATTACTATCTTTGTTCTGGGCTATTTTCGTGCAGAGGAATTGTCTGAAACATTTGCTAACAAGCAGAGGTCCCATTCAAATTGTGTTTCTACTTGTCCACAAACAACATGGTCACACTAGTCTGAGTGCTATGTGGAAACTTCATATTCAGCCACACTGTCCCTATTTGCATAACAAGAACAACTTAGTAAAAAAAAACCAAACCAAGAACAACTTGGTAAAGCCCTCAAGCCACACATTATTGAAGTCTAGAGGAGATGAACAAGTCATCTTTCAGATTCAACGTATTACAGTATTTCACAAGGACAAAACACAGACAAGTTATTGGGCAGGGATGCAGAGCAGCTTAACACTTACAGGAGGCACAAGCCAGGTTCTGAAGTGCCAGATTCAGGATGTAAGCTCCTGTATGGCCAGTGGAGGGAGGCTGAGAGAGTCTGAATGAATCAGAACGGCTGAAGCGGCTGATTTAGTGACAAACTGATGATCTCAGGAGATTCCTGAAGGCATCTGTGTCTTTATATTTCAGGATGTTTGTATATGGGAAAAACCCATACAGAGAGAGGACTATGCTGCTGAAATCGGACATGTGCTAATAGATAAATTCTGGACAAAGGTATTTTTAAAAATGCATACACACCTAGCATTTTTCACTGGGTTAAAGCTACAACAGTAAACTGCAACACTGGGGGTTCCCACTGCTGGGTCCCAGCTTGAAGCAGAAGACTGAAAAGACATTCCAATTAAAAAAAAAAACCAAAACCCTGAAAAAAACCAAAAAAAGTAGAATAGGGCAACAAAATAAATCTGAGCATTTTAGAACTGAGAAACCTGTGACAGGACTTTCCTCCCCCAGAGGTTCTCTGTAGCATTGTTAACACGTGCAGAACAGTTTGTCATCTAGGAGAAACCATTATGTAAACCTGTAACTGGGGAGAGAGGAATTAATACTGGCACACGCCTAGCAAAGCCATGAAGCTTCACACCATCACACTTTGGAACAGTTTAGTAAAAGCGAAAAAGACAAGGAAGATCAGCCCACTGCATCTGAAGTCAGAAGGTTTAGGAAACCCACCCAAACGGCTGAGTGCCTGAGAAGGGTCTCAGGTCTCTCTGATCTCTAGCAGAAGGCACCAGTGCAATGCAGGAGCAGAAGTTACTGACGCCTGCAGCTCCTTGCCCTGCTGCCTCCATCACGAGCATTCGTCTAAGGCAGAGGTACCTATCAGATCCCTGCAGATGCTGGAAGCTGAAGGCAACAGAAAGAAAAGCTTTGACATTCTGTCATGGAGATGACAGGACAAAATGGCCTGCAATAAACAACAGTTTGAGCAGGATAATTTGATGCATTGAGTTCTTAAGCTTTTCCAGATGCTGAACTCAGCTTGGGATGCGAGATAAGGGGACCGCAATTACTTCATTGAATAGACTGTGGTTGTGTGAAACCAAGGAAAAGGAACCTCTCTGTGAAGGCAGAAGAAATAATCCACCTGCTCTTTTTTTACACCCCCCTTTTTCCCCAGTCATCAGCTTTTAAAAGGATTCATGTGCAGCTCATATGCTCTTGCCAATTGAAGCAATCGATGTTTCTATTAAATGTTTAAATGTTTTATGTTCCATTGTTGCACTGCCACTGCAAAAGAAACCCCAAAACTTCGGATCAAATAAAAACCAGCAAACCTACATGAAAATGTCTCCTCCTCCTTCCACAAGACACCAGTAGTCGGATTTACAAAAGTAGCTTTTTAGCTCCTGTGTACACTTTTAAACCTGTGCAAAGCCCCAGCCCCACACATCACGGTGTCAGTTCAGCACCTCACAAATATATAAGCAGAGTTAGAGTGCGCTGGAAATGGGCCCCTTTTTATTAGCACAGATTCACAAGACAACGGCGCTACTGGATTACTTTCCATAAATAACAACTTGTTAACCCATGCCTGCTGGGTCCAGTCCATCCTTTCTGAGTAGTTATTTAATGATGTGGCACAGGCAGAGGAGCTGTGGGTAAACACGCACGTGGGATGTCCCTCTGCGATCCCAATGACAGAAAAAATTGTCAGCCCTAGATTTACAGCACACTTAAAAACCTAATGAGCATCATGGGTAATTTTAGAGGTGAAAAAATGATTTTTATAAGCCTGACAGGAATCTCTGTGCTTCTGCAAATAAATACCCAAGAGACAAGGATCATCTTATTCAATGCCTAGACTGGCCTTTGTATACAGCAGCTGATATCTAAAATGTTCATTGACGTTTGAATTTTATCTTGTGATGCAGAACTTTAAAGATGGTTTCCTTCTGGTTTAACATGCTAATTTTAATAATAATACTTATTTCATATTGTGAGTTTAATCTCAAAGCCTCTTCACGTATTTTAAGAGAAAACGAAAAACACGCCCTGCAAACCAATGTTACCCCTCCCTGAAAAGGCAGCTGTCCTTTAAAGGAGTGTATCAAACAGTTCACCCTATATTGCCATGAGAATTTCAGGACAAGAAATGAGCCAGACTGCATTCACCTTCCTGAATTCAGCGAAATGTAATTGCTGTTAGCTCTTGCCTAAATGGCCAAACTTGGAACACAGCAAGTGCACGCAGGAGGTTTCACAGGACCACGTAAATTGAATGATTTAAAATTTCACTTCCACATCACAATGGCCAAGTGCTACAGGTAGTCACAAGAAACACCTCTGTCTGCAGAACATCCTCATTAAGATGTTGGCTTTCCTCAAAGATCATACTGGACAAACAGTTGCTTACATCTAAAAAGCTGGAAATTGCTAAACTTAACATACCCCAGAATTCCATCCGGAATGGCTAAGGAATGGACAGACTCCTAAATTCCTGATCGCTAAATATGCTGGCAATAAACCTTAAAACTACTTGACAGCACAAGCACAATATCATAAATTCATTAGCAAGCTGTTTCCCTAAAATGTATGAATGATGACTAATGCCCAACAACTCCTAGTCACAGTTCTCTCCCCAAAAACATGTTGTTGAAGCAGCTTGACAGAATTTTCAAATTTCAGCACTTGATTTAAGGTCAAAGCCAGGATCGTAAGGGAAATAAAATATTTCAGAGCACTCTGAGCGAAATAGTACTTGAAAATAAATTTTGCACTTCATTTGTCAGGAACATCTTGAGATGTTGTCAACTCAAGAAGAATAAATTTCTAGAGATGTTTCTTTCATCACCTCAGCTCAAAATTTCCAGGGATGAATATTTGAGCTCAGGCTACATCCTTGCATACAAATTGCTGTAGAATAGAGCCTCCTTTCTCTAGGGGACGTTCACTTTCCTCTATCTCCCTCACAATAACTGCTCACAAATAAAAAGTTTTAGTGCTGTTTTTGCAAAATGGTCAACCATTTTTAATGTCTCTCCTGTACTTTTTTTTTAAAATAGTTGAAAATAAACTAAGAAAAACCTTCACATAGACTTCAGGAAGTGAATATATAATAAAATTACGTGATAAGCAACATTACCCCCTCAGAGTTCTAATACTCTACTTCAACAGTCCAGTGACAACCTGTAAGGTTTATATAGTGCATTCAAACTTAAGAGCTGAGAAATATTTTACAGCTTTCTTAAGTGGCAAATATTCTTTAAACAAATACCAAAAGCTTCTTTGATGGTTGTTTAGACAAAGAGTAACTGGACATAAACAACTTCAAGGAAATGTCACTTTTATCCCCTCGCTTCTTGGAACACCCCGCACGCACCTCACACAGCTTCCCCCAGAAATGCAACTGCTTGGCTACCTAACAGTGCTTAATTATTGCTAATTACTTGGGAGAAAAAGTAAAAAAAATAAAAATCACATGTTCAAAAGTTACTTAGTCCATACCATGAATAACACTTCCAGACTGAATCAAAATTACGGTGTGATTTCGGAATTTCTGCTAAACTTTCCCTTCCCTAAGTAATGCCAGCAGGGGAAAATGGTGCTCAGTGTCATCAAGGTTTTTATTTAGTGAGTATTAAAGATCTTATTTAGCTATCACTGAGGTTTAGCAGATGACAAACAACCATCTCATTTTCTGCCTACTCAGCAGACAAAAGTTTTCTCCTTTCTGAATGACGGAATGCCAAACACCAGTGTGACTCACTTTTATTTCTGTAAGGAAATAATACCATTTATGCACTTATTTTTAAAGAACTAATTAGGGACTCAAGTTGTTTACATTACCTTTCAATTTAAAAAATACTACTCCACATACATAGGCAACTAAATCTGAAAAAGCAGGCTTTGGACACCTGAGAGTGGCCCTGCTCTGAGGCCATGAGCTGAGGCACTTCTGTAAGGTTTGGTCATTCGTTCCCTGTCACTCAGACCCCTGGTTTTAGAGCACTGCTTTCCCACCACTTCACAAGTCATTGTGAAAAAGTTGTGACCGCAGATTTAGCTGATGTTCATTAGAAACAGGTTGGAGACCACATGCTGAACAAGAATGATAAAAAAACTAATGGACCAATTCCTTGTTCAATGAGTGCACTGCATCCTATGCAGGATATATCATAGAATCATAGACTGGTAGGGGTTGGAAGGGACCTCTGGAGATCATTGAGTCCAACCCCCCTGCCAGAGCAGGGTCACCCAGGGCAGCCC